>CAUJNA010000088.1:0-87500 GCA_963377175.1 Effrenium voratum
AGGGCGCTGGGGAAGGATGCGCAACAACACTTTGCAGCGCTGAGGGGCTGGCAACACTTCGATGAAGTGGCTGCCACCGTGGAACAAGTTCTCCTCGCTGGTATACAAGTTGTAGCAGTACCCGTGGGCCAGCGCAGCTGTGAAGACTAGCTTGGGCCGGAGGCACCCCTCCACAGCCTTGGGCAGTCGGGCTGTGGGAAACCTGGGGTATGCGAACTTCGTTTTGTCCATGGAGTCGATGTTGATGCAGAGCACATTTTTGCCGGTGCTTGCGGCCCACCGCAGCGACCAGTACACGCAGCGGTCTAAGTACTGCTTGGAGTGGTGGGCTCGCAGGGCCCTGGCTGCCTCCAAACGACTTGCCCAGGAGCTCTTGGCGTCCTCCATTGCGCGCTGGAGGTCCCAGCAAATGGTGCACTGTGCATGCTGGCTCCTCTTCCTGATGCGGATGTACCGCCTCCAGCACTTCCACCGTGCGCAGAATGTGCGATAGGAAGGGGGGCCGTCTTTGGCTTGCTTGGTGGCGCCTGATGGCAGGTGCTCTTTGATGGTGTCCCAGCTCGCTGTGAAAAGCCAGTACAAGCTGTGCAACGTCGTGTGCTGCAAGTATCTCACTGGGAGGCCGATGGAGGGGCGCTGGGAGGCCACCGTCCATGCTGAAAGCTGGTCAACTACAGGATGGTCAGGGCTCCACTTCAGGCTGGTTTGGTCCCCACCGTCCCCATGCTCGGCGCAGCTTGCGTGGTCCCCAGCATTCCCATTGCCAGGCGCAAGGATGCCTTCATAGGGTGGGTGGACCCACCCAATGCCAAGATCTTCAGGCTGGAACTCGTCCGAGCTCCCCTCGCTGGCCACCTCGCTTGCCACTCTGTCTCCAGGACGCAGCCAAGGCTCGTCCATCCAGAAGTGAGAGGCAGAGCTGGTCTTGACCGCCTTCTTTGGCTTTGGGTGATCTGGCAATGGCTCTGCAGCGCTGTTGTACAGCTCCCACAGCCACCAGTCCACCGCCATGCTAGCTGCAGTTGCTTGGGTGAACCGGGCTGACAGGCTGCCAGCGCGTCTGTCTGGCTGTCCGTAGATTTGCTTCCAGATCGAAGACTGCGAACGAAGTGCCCAATATGCAAGCGAAATTGGACAGGCACACCTGCTGGCCACACAGTTGCCACTGCCGCTTGCAGCGCGATTCATGGCTCTCAGATTCCTCACTCCCAGCCCTGCCTGCGGGGTCTGGGCCAGCCGCAGCGAAGTAAACTGCTCTAAGCATGTGGGCCCGTTCTGCATCTGACATTTGCCAGAAAGCCCTGCAAACCGCCAAGACGCGGCGCTGACTCAGCCGAGTGTGGCATAGGCGGCGGCATCTGCACTGGGCTTGTGGGTGGCTGAGGACTTCTCTGATGCGATCAGGATTGCAGCCATTGCGTTGATAAGAATTCCCATGCTCAGGACTTGCCCTCTCAGGGTCTGCCTGGGGAGCTCCTGGCTGGCCTGGACACCAGCATGACTCGTCCAGGCTTGCCACCTTGCGCTTCCCTCCTCTCGCTCTGCTGGGCCCCAGCAGAGGCGGAGGATGCTGGGTGAGAGACTGGCCCTGCCAGACAGCCGGCACAAACTCATCATCTTGAGGTCCTGCTAGCGGGCCCTGGTGGGGAAGGAGCACAGCTGGAGGGGCGCCAGCCTCCCAGTGTCGAGGCATGAACTCGTCATCATCCTCCCTGCAGGCCTCCCATGCCTCCGGCTGAAACTCTGCAGCTGCCGCCATCTTTGATGCTTGTGCTCTACCTGCGCTTAGCCGTCATGGCAGGCTGCGGTCATGCAAGCCTCGAGACAGTGCTGATTCACAAGCATGCAGACGACTCCAAGTTTTTCCCACTAAGCTCTGTGCAACGGCTGACTCGCGGGTTCTCTGTACAAAGCTGACTAGAAGCTTCTAGAGGCCCCACAGTCCCCATGAGAGCATAGTCCCCATGAGATCACTGTCCCCATGATCTGAGTGCAGCTTGCCAACAAGACCATCACCAGCTGCCTGGCTGAAATGCATCAGGAGAATTGCCTTCTGCGCCGGAGCTGGAAGAGTTCATCAGGCTCTCCTCTGGCTCGCTGTCTGACACACTGGACTCTGAGTAGCTGGTGTAGCTGTCCTCATCCTCCTCCTGCACCCTGGCCCGGGCTTGAAGCCACGCACTCACGAGCAGTTCTCCAAGGCGCTTGGGGTAGTGACCGGATTTGCTCAAGCCTGGCGTGCCTGAGACCCCACTGGCACTCTTTTTCATGAGCGGCACATGCTTCTGGCTTGGGCAGTGACAGCGCCTCATGGCCTTCTCGATCCAGGCATCCTTGCCCTGGGGCCCGTGTCCCAAGAACTTGTATGGCTTAAACCAGCGGTGGCCTGCTGGCTCATCAGCATACGCGCAGCGATGGGCAATGCACGCCAGACCGCCCGGCACCACGCGCAGCCATGGCCGCAGGAACCTGAACATGCTGCTTCCCGACGGGTTCTCCAAGGCCACGAACAGACCCCGAGCAGCGGCCACAGCCAGCAAGAAGGCCGCCTCGCACGCCATGTCATTCCCAGCACGAACTGGCCCATATCCCTCATTTCCAGCACAGCGATGCTTCTTGCGCTGGCATCGGGAACTGTTTGGGAAAACAAAAGATGAGCAATCAGGCGCCATCACCAGAAGGCCACCTGGGGGAAGAGCCAGAACACATGCCAGGGCAAGCCCAAACCCGCGACGGGTTCTCATATCGTGGTCGCTGGTCAGCAAGATGTCCATGGCCTGGCCTACCAGGCCTCTCCGCTCTGCAGCAGCTACTACAGAGCCCACCCCGGACCACAGTTCCACCACGTCCGGCAACCTCAGGCAAAAACAACTTAGGGCAGGGACGAGAGTGTTGCATTGTGAATCCCTGACAGCTGAGCGACAAGGTAGGGTCCCTGAAGCATGGGCTCGTCAAGAAGAGGGTGATGCCAAATATTGTCAATGTGAACCGGGCGACCCAGGCTGGAAGTCCGGCAGCTGACACAGCCCTAGAATCGGGGCGGTGGAAGGCAGACTCACTCCAAATGCGGGAGCGCGGCATGACTGCTACCCTCCAGTCACACGAAGACCCGTCGGCGCTTTGAGCCGACACGTGTGCAGCTGCATGAGTGTGGCATGCTGCGCTCGCACCAGCTACCCTACTAAAACTTTGCAGGCAAATCTTGCTTTTGACGGCCGTGATGCGCGTGGCGACAGATTGCCTCTCACCCCCTGGGGCCCCAACAGGTGACGCGAAAGCTGACAACAGTGTCTGTTAGTGTCTTAGCGTGTTTGCTGGCTTGCTCCGCTAAGGCTGCTGGTGCACATCTGTACAATTTTCAGGTCCCAACAGTCACCACAGTCCCCAGGGTCCAAAATGGTAAGAGTCAAGGAGTTTGTTCTATGCAGTGAGGACGCACGACTAGTGCAGGAGGAGACGCAGTCTCTGCTATCAGCCTCGCATGCCTCAGAAAACTCTGGCTCAAGTTGCTTTGGGGGCCTTCGCCTTGCGAGCCCGCTTGGGTGTCAGCGCCATCTGCTTGGGAGTGCGCCTGCGGCGCTTCTTGACACGCTTCTCCGGCCCACCGTCGTCCCCCTCACTCTCCGCTCCAGACTCGTCCTCCTTGGCTGGCTTCGCGTTGCGGTTGGGGTTGAGGGCCAGGCAGCACAGCGATCCGGCAAGCAAGGCAACTGGCCGCGTCACGTGAACTCCTGGGAAGCCCAGTTCGATTGTGTTGTTGTCAGGATTGAAGCTCACGCGGGGCACCAACTCCACACGGTCCGCTGCCAGCAGAATTGGCAAGGCTGCGAAGGTGGAAAAATTCTGCACAGTCGGCTTCGGCAGCCGGCCCTTTGGCGGCACAGCTTCGAACGCATTGGAGCCAGCTGGTGTGACCTCATACTGTGTGCTGCCATCTTTCCGACCGATTGTGTGCCCCATGAGCTTTGGATGGACGAAGTTGCGACGTGCCAGTTCCTGGACATACTTCTGCAGTGGCATGCATGTGGTCGGCATGTCAGCCAGCACTGGCGAGGCTTTTCTTGCCGAGTCCTCCGAGAGCACCGTGCTGTCAGGCGTCAGCTTGGCTGAGAAAGCTTGCCCTGCTTCTTGGAGTGCCTGGTCTGCCTTCTCGCGGAAGAGCCACTTCCCCCGCACCGTGAACATGGTAGTGTTCGGGTCAAGCATGAGGTCCTCACTGGCGGTCACGAAGAGGTCGTGGCACGAGTTGGAAATGAGAGTCAGCCTGGCACGGGGGGTGTTCGCAGTGTGAAGATGGGGAGTGTGGGGACAGTTGGGACTTCCTTGCTGGCAAGTAGCGTCTTGGTGGCCTTCACCTCGAAAACCTGCCCTGGCATCTCTGCTACAGTCTTCGGCTGCTGCGGCAAGTCCTCCAGCAGCTTGGAGCGGTCCAGGGGTAAGTCAGGCTCAGGCTGATGGTCGCCTTCCTTCTCCTCAGCGAGCGCGTAGGCCGTGCCGGACGGGTTTGCCGCCTGGTTGTGCTGCGACACAAGGCTGTCGATGTCCGCCACCAAGGCTGGCATGTCAGCCTTCCACTTGGCAATTTCCTTCTCGAGGATGGGAAGTTCCCACTGCCGCGAGCTCTTGCGAGGAATGCACACATAGATCTTGCGGGGCATTGGCAGCGTGCTATCTGCTGCCGCTGGATTCCCTGAGTCAGCTTCCCCCAAGAGTGCCTGATAGTCCTCAGCTCGCAGGCCTGGCAACTCGTAGTCTTTGTTGATCACCATCCTCCGCAGGTTCGCTGTCATGGCAACGTTCAAATTTTCGATCAACCTCTTGCCAGCCCCAACTTGTAAGAAGTGCTCCCATGCAGTCGCTGTGTAGGCAAGCCGAGGCAGCTCTCTGGGCTTCTCAGCGTTGAGAGCCATGCATGCTCGGCTCAGGCAGTCATCCGCCGGGGTCCAGTCTCGGACGTGTGCCGTCAGCTTGGTGGAGAATCCGCTCAGGCAGGCTCGAAGAAGCTGCGAATTCAGCCCGACACCGCTATGATGCTGCCGGAGATCAGTCACTTCGTTATCCCCGGCGCTGGACATGACGTTGGCTACACTGCTGCAATCGGCGGTCCAGTGCTTGTACTCCGAACGGGGCCTTGGCTGCTGTCGACCCCGATGCAACAAGTTTTTAATAGCTTCTGGGTCAAGTGGATAAAACAATAATTTCCCAAAAAATCAAGCTCTACAGATCCACCCCAAGAAGTATAGCAATCAAGGAGCATGCATTCCACAAACTTCCCGAGGGAGCCTCGCACCCAGATGCTCCTCCGTGTGAAGAGAGACACCGGCTTGCCCTCCGCGTCCCTCTCGTCAGACACGAAAATGGCAAGCGGATGCCAGTACTTGCGCTTAGGGCTCTTGACGCTCTCTGCGTCGTAGTGGATTTGGACAACTTGGACGCGGAAATGGTTGGACCCCTCCTTCAGCTTTTCTAAGACTGAGCTCTGGGCTTCCTCGACTGCCTGCTCCGGGTCCGAGCTCTTGCTGCTCCTGCTGGCGACGTTCGGCAGTTTGCAGATGCCGAGAAAAGTAGCTGGAAAAGTGGCAGCTTCCTTTGCTGCATCTTCCACCATTTCTGGGTAGAGCTGTGTGTGGGTCGGGCCCATGGCGCAGCAGTCGATCACATTCACACGGAGCATGGTGTGGGGGTCAGCTGCAGGAACACCCTCCGGCAGTGGCATCTCGGCAGCTGTGCGGCCAGCAGCTTCCATGAATCTGCGCCAAGAGGGGCGGTGAATCGTGGCCACCTTGGCCTTCTTGAGCTCCACTGTGGCAGCATCCTTCTCCGAGCGGGTCATGGTGCCGGCAGTGTACAACTGCTGGAGGTGAGCCTCCAGCATGTGGCTGAGAGCCTCGTGGGCGGCCTCCTTCGACTCCATGCGCTTCACTGCATTCTGCTCATCGTGGTCCGCAATCTGGCTCACACGCTGGGCAAACTCAGTGCGGGCCCCGTCCAAGCGCACACGGACCAGCTCCAGCCTAAGCTCCAACAAGCTAGGGAACTGAGACAAATAAAACCTTTGTTTTTTGTGGGAGGGGGAATGCAATCTAGCAGCATGGCCTTCTGGCTGTTTCGGCTTGCCTCTGCTTGAGCCTCCTCTGCCTGCAGTGCCTGCTGATCGCCCTCCGACATGCTCAGCGCCTCCCGCAGGAACCTCAGGTGGGTCCTTGGCCTGTATGTTGGGTCCATGGCCTTTGCGGACGCGACCATGCTGTGAATCTTGCCGCGCAAGAATTCTTGCAGCATCTCTTGCTGGCGCTCCTGGCTCATCAGAGCCACCTGGTCAGGATTGCTCTCCAGGAACATGCAAGCTGTCCGGTAGACGACCTCTGGCTCACCATCCCGGAATTTGTGGGCGACCGAGTCCATGGCAGGCCGCTCCGCCTTCTCGTACGCTTCTCGCAGGCGCCAGCTGAACGCCTCAGCCATGCGGTCCAACCACAGCAGGATTCTCTCCTCAGATGGTGCTGTGCGCTCTCTCCACTCCGCTTTCTCTTCAGGGACAGTCGTCTCAAGGAGGAATCGCGCAGGGCCTTTGATATCAAGGTACTCTGTCGGAATCGCGCTGTGCGCGACCTTCTCGTCGCCCCATATGCAATGAAGCTTTCGCCTCACAGGCTCAGTGGTCAAGCACAGGAAGGTGACAGCGTTCCTCTCTACTGATGACAGCTTTCCAGCTTGGGAGCGCCCAGCTGCTGCGTCAATCTTGCCCAGCTCCGCCTCCACCAGCCTCCGAAGAGGCACAGTGCTCCCCATGCGGCGTTCTGCGGAGCAGTTCGCCAGGATGGTCCTGTCGGCCAGCTTGCAACAAGACATAATGCCGCTCATGCATCACCGATCAACTGTGCCAACAAGGCCGACAACTTACTCTGCTAGTAGGGCAAGTGTGACACTGATGCCTGCGATTGGGTGTGGGCAACAGTCCTGGCCAAGCGCAGCGGAGTTGTCCGTGTCCTCTGGGTGATCTCGTTCTTCTTCACGTGGACAGCCGTCGCCGCTTGGTCAGGTCTTTGGCAAACATGTAGCGGCAATGGAGGTACATGCACTTGTACAAGTACGGGGCAATGGTGGCAAAGCCTGGTTTCTGGTGCCACTCTTGCAGCGCTGCTACTGTGAGGATTGTGTGGCAGGCCGTGACGCAGCCGGAGCCTGCATCAATGCAGACAGTGCCATCCTGCATCTCAGTGCCTGCTGCTTCGTCAAAGTACACTGTGATTGGCGACTCGCCAGAGTTGCAGCCATCCCTGTCAAGGAGGAACGTGCTGCAGTCAATCACTTGAGGGACTGCTGGTGCGAAACGGCAGAACCTGTCCTCTCTCACACCCAGCTTCCTCCAACTCAGGCTGAAGGCGATTGTTTTCTCCTTGGCCGGAGGTGCTGGGATGGATGTCAGCAATTTTGGTGGGCAGTAGCGGGCCTGCACTGCAAACTCTAACTCTTGCAGGCAGTTTTGCGTGCGCGGCTCTGCCACAACCTCTGCCAGCCAGCTGTTGATATCTGCGTGTTTGACGTTGCCAGCAGAGTCCCTCAGCTGACCCTGCACATGGAGCATGACCTCGCGGCGGGCGTCAGCCAACAAGGCGTCCCTGCTCTCCGAGGGTGGCGGCATCTCAATTGTCCTGTCCACTGAGATTTCGGACATCTTCACGTCTCCAGGTCCCCAGAGGTCCCCAGGACTTTCCTCCCAAAAAAGTAAATCTCTAACTAAGGGCTTGAGCCGGAGTCAGTGCGCTAAGCTGCGAGTCTGTGCCGTGACGCGACGGAAGCGACAGCCTCCCCGACTTGCCAGATCCCTGACAAGTGTGTATTTTGTCCGGCTGAGGGTCACTGATTCGAAATCAGCAGGGCTCAGGCGTGACTGCAGAAAGATGCACTCGAACCAATGTCACTCGCCAGGCAACAACGTGCTGGCTCATGACAGCTCCTTTTTCCACCAAAATCAAGCAATTGAGAATCTCAGGTGGGCTGTGGCACCCGGGCCTCAAGCCTTCACCTTGGCGGCAGGCTTCTTGACTGGCTCGCAGGAAGCAGGGCGCTTCAGCATCTTGCCACGCTGATTGGCCTTGACGAAGGCAGGCGCTGGCTCCTCAGGCTCCGGACCTTCAAAAAGCTCGTGCTCGTCAGCAAACTCCTGCACTGCAGTCTCCAAGTCTGCACGCCCTGCACAGTGCTGATAGAAGGCTCGTTGAAAGTGATGTGACAAGTTGGATGGCAAGCTGTGCGCACGACGCACCATCTCGATGAACATGTCCTCCAGGTCGTCCAGCAAGCTTTGGTTTGCGGCATTGCGCTTGCGGCCTGCAAAAGTTGCACTCCGAGGCCGTGCTGGACGTAGCAGCTTTCGCCTGCGCCAGGGCACGCTTGGCCCTGCCACTGGGGCTGGAGGCTCAGGATCTCCCACAGTCTGTGCTCCAGCGGGCTGCGCATCTCCAGCGGGCTCCAGGTGGCAGTCTGCATCCGTCATGCCGCGAGGTGGGCTGTTTGGGCGCTGCAACTCCGCAGCAGCCACCTTCTTGCTCAGCTTGCGCTTGGCCCTCTGGATGGCCATCTGCTCTTCTGCCGTGGGCTGCTCCGTGAACATTTCAGGGATGTCCGCAGAGGACTCTTGGACGGGCCCCTCCAGGAGTGCGTCTGCCTGACTGAATTGAGCAGCAAGCGAGGAAAGTGCACAGCCCATGCGAGCGGTCCTGCGTGGATCCGCTCGGCTCGCAGCACACATCTTCTTTGAAGTCACCTTCCTGACAAGAGTTGGCACAAACCCAGTGAGGAGCCGAACTGCTCTCAGCTTGGAGGGCCTCTTCTGACTCTTCAGGGCCACCTGCACGCTCAGCTTCCTGGCAGAAAGACAACACTTTGCATCACGCCATGCTTGGCCATGGACGCCATGGCCTCTGTGGCATCCTGGTGGCCGCTGGTGCGCAGCGGCGACTCAAAGTCCAGCAAGCGCACACTGTCCTGGCGCAGCGCTGGTGCGCATGTGTGTGACCTGTGTACACTGTGCGTTGCGTGTGGGTGCGAGCGCGCGTCGTGCATACATGAGTGTGCGGGCTCTGTGTGAATGCGCATCGGTGGGTGAAGGATTGGATGCATGCAGGGGCCTGCCCGGCAAGAGTGCGTGCATGCCTGCATGCATGCATGCATGCATGAATGCGCGCGTGCGTGCGTGCGTGCATGGGTGTGGGTGTGGGTGTGGGTGTGGGTGTGGGTGTGGGTGTGGGTGTGGGTGTGGGTGTGGGTGTGGGTGTGGGTGTGGGTGTGGGTGTGGGTGTGGGTGTGGGTGTGGGTGTGGGTGTGGGTGTGGGTGTGGGTGTGGGTGTTGGTGTGGGTGTGGGTGTGGGTGTGGGTGTGGGTGTGGGTGTGGGTGTGGGTGTGGGTGTGGGTGTGGGTGTGGGTGTGGGTGTGGGTGTGGGTGTGGGTGTGGGTGTGGGTGTGTGTGGGTGTGGGTGTGGGTGTGGGTGTGTGAGTGTGTGGGGTGTGGGGTGTGGTGTGTGTGTGTGTGTGTGTGTGTGTGTGTGTGTGTGTGTGTGTGTGTGTGTGTGTGTGTGTGTGTGTGTGTGTGTGTGTGTGTGTGTGTGTGTGTGTGTGTGTGTGTGTGTGTGTGTGTGTGTGTGTGTGTGTGTGTGTGTGCTTCTTTTGGTGTGTGTGTGTGTGTGCGGAAAAGAGAGAGAGAGAGAGAGAGAGAGAGAGAGAAAAAAAAAACGAGAGAGAGAGTGAGAGAGTAAGACAGTGAGAGAGAGAGAGAGAGAGAGAGAGAGAGAGAGAGAGAGAGAGGAGAGAGTGTGTGTGAGTGTGGGTGTGGGAGTGAGTGTCAGTGCGCATGCACATGCATGTCATGCATGGACATGCATGTGCGTGAGTGTGGGTGCATGGGTGCATGGGTGTGTGGGTTTGGGTGTGGGCGTGGGCGTTGGTGTGGGTGTGTGTGTGTGTGCGTGGGTGTGTGTGGGTGGGTGGGTGTCAGTGCGGGTGTCAGTGCAGGTGTGGGTGTGGTGTGGGTGTGTGTGGGTGTGTGGGTGGGCGTTGGTGTGGGTGTGTGTGTGTGTCAAACAGACGCTGCTATTGATTATTATATTTTTGGGGATTCAATTCCCCGCCAGCCCCCTCCAAGTGCAAACTGCTTTTCAATATGTGGGGAATTGAGTCCAGGTATGGTTAAATTCCCCGCCGCCCAGGCCGAAGTGCGTGGGGAATTGAACTGCTCCGCTAGATGTTTCAATTCCCCGAGTGTGGGGAATTGAACTGCTCTGTAAGAGCAGACGCCCCCGCCAGCCCCCCCCCCACCCTGCCCCGCACCAAGTGCGTGGGGAATTGAACGGATTCAATTTTTTGTCTGAAGAATTGAGCTGTCCAAAGGATGCTCCGTGAAAAATTACGTAACTCACTGGATTCTGGGTAGGCGGGGTGTGCATGTCTTCTCGCGCATCAGTGCCACTGGATGCTCCGATACCATGCAGCAGTCCTGGCTTGCGGCGTCCGCCAAAATCTTCTTCTCTGGGAGGTTACCTGCCTCAGCCAAGATGGGCTTCCCATCTTGGCCGGTGCTGGGCAAGACAAGGGAGAACTCCTGCTCCTCGCACTCCCCAGCTTCACTAGGCAAGACGATGGAGATGTCCTGCTCAGAAAGCCCCTGCTTCTGGGCCAGCAGCTCGGGCTCAGGCTGGAAGAGCTTGCCAAGATGGGAACCCCATCTGGGCCAGGTGAGTGGGGGAACAGCTCCTTGCCGGGTGTGTCTGTGCAGCCTTCCAGGGCCTGCAGCCTGAGGCTGAGGGGACTTACTTCACTCTTCGGAGTTCCCGTATCTGAAACCAGACTTTCCTGAGACTCGCCCTGGTTGGGACGCTCCTCCTCTGCCGCCAGCAAGCGCTCAAATAGCGACATGCCACACGTCCTTTACAAAGCCAGTCCCCAGGTCTCCCAGGTCCCCACCTACTCAGTCAGCTTGAGATTTTCACAGAATGCGCAGGAGCTCAATGCGACCACGCACTTGTACCAGTGCTATAGCTGGCAGGCAGCACGCTTTTGCACACAGACACGCTCAGTTCATGCGTCCTTCACAAGGCAAGTCCCCAGGTTTGCCAGGTCCCCAGGTCCCCCAGGTCCCCAGGTCTGCCAGGTCCCCAGCCTACTCACCTGCTCAAGATTCTCACAGAATGCGCTGGAGCTCAATGCGCTGGGAGGCACCTCAGAGAGCATAAGGGCTGGGGAAATGAGTGTGCAAACCATGCAACATGTAGCTCGTGTTCCAGCGAGCCACTCCTTACTAATAGCTTGAGGAAAATTGACTTATTAACCTGTCCTTCTCCAGCCCCCTGGCCAAAGTGTAGGAAAATTGCAAAAGTGAAGGAATATGATAAAAGTGTACAACGAATCAGGGGGGTCCCCGGATACCGAATTTCGTTGTACACTTCGGCCGAAGTGTACAGCAAAACCATGGGTTTTGGGGGTGTGTACAACGAAACCAAGGGTTTTGGGCACCCCTGGTTTCGTTGTACACACCCCCAAAACCCATGGTTTTGCTGTACACTTCGGCCGAAGTGTACAACGAAATTCGGTATCCGGGGACCCCCCTGATTCGTTGTACACTTTGCCAATTTTCCCCCCCCCCACCCCCCCCCACCCCACCCCGGGAGGTGTCTCCGCTCTTGTACTTTGACTCTCCATCCGGGTGTCCCCGTTGTACACTTCGACCCAAGTGTACAACGAAGCCATCCGCGGTGTCCCCGCTGTACACTTCGACCCAAGTGTACAACGGAGCCATCCAGGGTGTCCCCGTTGTACACTTCGACCCAAGTGTACAACGGAGCCATCCGGGGTGTCCCCGTTGTACACTTCGACCCAAGTGTACAACGGAGCCATCCGGGGTGTCCCCGTTGTACACTTCGACCCAAGTGTACAACGGAGCCATCTGGGGTGTCCCCGTTGTGCACTTCGACCCAAGTGTACAACGGCGCCATCCGTGTGTCCCCGTTGTATCACTTCGACCGCTCCCTGTGCCTTTGCGATCATCAGGTGGTGTCCCTGTTTGGTCACGTCCGGGCGGCGCTGGGGGTACAACCCCTGCTGCTCTGTTGTACACTTCCTGGCGGCGCCGTTGTACACTTTTGGGCGGCGCCGTTGTACACTTCCGGGCGGCGCCGTTGTACACTTCTGGGTGGCGCCGTTGTACACTTCCGGGCGGCGCCGTTGTACACTTCCGGGCGGCGCCGTTGTACACTTTTGGGCGGCGCCGTTGTACACTTCCGGGCGGCGCCGTTGTACACTTCTGGGTGGCGCCGTTGTACACTTCCGGGCGGCGCCGTTGTACACTTCCTGGCGGCGCCGTTGTACACTTTTGGGCGGTGCTGTTGTACACTTCCGGGCGGCGCTGTTGTACACTTCCGGGCGGCACTGTTGTACACTTCCGGGGCGGCGCTGTTGTACACTTCCGGGCAGCACTGTTGTACACTCTTGGGCGGCACTGTTGTACACTTCCGGGCAGCGCTGTTGTGCACTCTTGGGCGGCGCTGTTGTACACTTCCAGGCGGCGCTGTTGTAGTACACGTCCGGGCGGCGCTGTTGTACACTTTTGGGCGGCGCTGTACACTTCCGGGCGGCGCTGTTGTACACGTCCGGGCGGCGCTGTTGTACACTTTTGGGCGGCGCTGTACACTTCCGGGCGGCGCTGTTGTACTTTTCTGTGCGGTGCTTTGGCAACAAGCATTCTTGTGCATGCATGCGTGGCACAACTGTGAATTTCAGGGCGGCTCACAAGAACTCCTGGATCCCCCCTCTCTCAATCAAATAAAACGTCAGAAGCGTTCGAGGCCTGAGGGACCGAGAATTGCAGGCATGGCTTTCCCACCCCTGGAAAAAATGCGGTTCTGCAGACAGAAAATGCACCTAGAGGACCGACTGAGGTGGCTGGGACACTTTCCCCTCTCAGTGCTTCGTGGAAAAATGGGGCGGGGAATTTAAAAGTACTTGGCAAGAAGCAGCCTGGTCTCAAGCCAGCAACTGATTGTCTGCTTTGTTTGGGCCAGACATCCCTGAACAGGCACAGAGCCGTGTGACTGCCTAAAAACTGCCTGTCAATGTGGAATTCCTTTGCTACATGGAACATAAGTGGCAGCTGATTACATTGTGCCTACCACGTTGTTTGGGCCACAGAGCCTCGCACTCGCACCAACAACCTGTGACCTGCAAACACACCTGACTTGCCGGGGAGCTCTATGTCATTGCAGGCTGTGAAGAGCAGAGGATCCCATACCTGAGGGCAGGCACGCATTTCGCTCTTAAACCTGGGATGGGGAATTGAAATTTACTGTGGGAAGTCCTCGAGCTGAGGTTGGGTAGGCTCTCAACTGGCTGTGTCTTGGAGTGTGAATGAGCTGGCCGCTGCTTCCCGGGACTGTGAGGGGCCAGGCCTGCCCCAGTGTTGCCAGGGCGCAGTGGGAGACCCAACTGCTCGTTGGCGGAATGGTGCAAGAGCAGCTGAAACTGATTCGCTGCCAGGTGCAGCGTCAGCACCTCTTCCCCCTCCAGGGTGATGCGGCCCTCACGTACAACGCCAGGACGGTCTCTGAACACTAGTAGGTGTGGGGCGCTGATGCAGAAGCCGCCCCCACAAGCAACTGCTGCTGAATCCTGCTCGCCAGGCATGTGGTGTTGGAACATTTGCACTGCCACGTCATTGGATAGGAAGACCAACGTGTCGCCGGACAGTAGCCTCAGGTGCGAGCTGTGACCCAGGGCTGAGATGAGCTGCTAGCAGCCAAGCGGCACGAACTGGCGCGTCTGACCACCGAGAAGGACTAGGGCAGGCTGATCAGCATCGACATCGTCTTGAAGCGTGGCTGCCGCTAGGATCGCGCCAAAGCACAGGAGCACTGCGCCATCCGTGATTGTTCGAGGGATGTCAGTGGCTGCCACCTCCCCATCCTGGCAACGCCCATCAGCGAGACGGGTGGCGGACAGCAGCATGTCTGTGCGGACCCCTAGTTCTGAAACGATCTTAGTGCTGCAGGCGCACATATGACATATGTGCTGCTGTGGATGCGCGCGTCATGCCAAATGTGCTTTGCACTGTCAGCGCAGGGCGTCCTTATTCCCCGTGCGGCTCCCCTAGCCGATGCCTGAAAAGGCAGGATCCAGCCCCTACCGCACAGCTTGGCCTTGAATGATTAGCCAAAACGGCAGCCCCTGAGACTCTTGGCAAAGCCTCCAAGCGCAGGACGACGCTACATCCCGCACATTCTCATACCAGGTGCATCTTCGGCTCAGGACTTTGTTCTGCTGCTGCAAGTTGTCCAGGGCCCGCTGAAGCTGGGCAACTTCCTGTCTCCGCTGCGAGTAGTCCTGGCAACTCTGGCAACTGCTTTACAAAGAGCCAGATGACTGGTCCTGCTGAAGCTGGGCTACTTCCTGCCTCTGCCGCAAATTGTCCTAGAAAGCAGTGCATCAGGATGATAAGAACCTTGTGACATGTCCTGCTGTGCCTGGGCGACTTCGTGTTCCATTTGCGAGTTGTCCTGGCCGCGCAAACAGACTCACTGACTGCCAGAAGGAAATAACCAATGCGGCAAGTCCTGCTGAAGCTGGGCGACTCTTTGCTTCAGCTGCAAGTTGTCCTAGCTACACATGCAGCCTCGCTGTGTCAGGCTGGGCTACAGTGATTTTGCCGAGTCCTGCTGCAGCCTTTCCTGCTCCAGCTTCAAGTCGTCCTGGCCGCAAATGTTCCCCCCTTAAAATGGCAAGGACTTCTGGATGAGTCCTGCTGCGCAGCTGGAGAGGCCCGCTGCTTGGGGCTCCTGGGTTTCCGCGCCCTCGGCGCCCGATTCTTCTCATAGACGCGCATCAGGGCTTTGCGCCGTGCACCTCCGAGTAGCCCGTCCACTTCAGTGTCATAGCGGGAAAGTTTGGGCATGGCTAGGCCGACTAAGCCCAAGTCCCCCAGATTCAGGTCCCCAGGTCCCCAGGTCCCCAGGTCCCCAGGTCCCAGGTGTAGAGCCCCAAAGATGCTTGAGCCGAGCCAAGACAAAAGTGCAATGTTAGCTTTGGCCACTGCAATCTGCTGAGTTGCGACCAGCTAGTGCGAGTTCCACCAAGAAACCACGACATGAGCATAGAAAGCAGGGCTCAGGCTGCAGCTTGGTGAAGTGGCAGAAGACCACAGTGTCCTGGCAAGCTGGCGGGCCATGCCAAACTGTGGGAGTGCTGAAAACTGAGTCTCTACCTGAGAAAGCTTGGCTTCTTTAGTGGATGAACTTTTGGTGGGGGTGTAGGGGCCTGTTTTGGTCTGCGCGTAAAGCTTCCACCCCTGGCTGAGAAAACCCATAGCCCTGGCTGAGAAAACCCATAACCCCCTTGTTGTTGGTTTACACAGTGAAAAACATGAGCCCCCTTCCTACCAAGTTCAGTGGCCCTACTAGGCAGTTGCAAGTCTGCTAGACTAGCACACATCTTGCATGTGCAGTGCGCGAAGATGGCAAGTAAGCCTGCAGCCGGTGTGAGGAGGGCAGTGAAGAGGAAATGTCACAGGCCTCACGCACGGGCGGGCATCAAGTAAGTGTGCAGTGGTAGAGAACTTGAGTGACGCATGCATGGCATTGGAGCAGGCAAGGCGCTCTCCGACACTTGTTCCGCACAGCATCTCTGCGGCTGCTCTGGGCTGCACAATCGAGTTTCTGGGAAGCTACGGAGTGCAGGAATGGCTTTGATAACATTGAATGTTAAGTAGTCCCCAGCTCCCCAGATCTCCAGCGCCCTCACAAAGTGGGACAATTACAGCGGCTCCCTATAGGAGCAATTACAGACCTGCGCACCTCACACCCAAAAGCCGCGGGAGGTCATCGTCCATTCGCCACCTCAGTGCCAAGTGTGGAATCAAAGTGCAGTGTCAGCCTGATCGACAGGTGCGGCAAAGGTGCGAAGGGCTTGCAGGCAATGGGTTGGCCATCTGGTGAGCTTGAAAAAATGATTCCTGTGGCGCATCTGTTGGTTCTTCGTCATGGTCAAGACTTGCACATTGAAGGCCCCGTCCTGCATGCAAGGAGACATATACTGTGCGCCGGTGACCCCTCGCTCCATTGCTGCCGAGACTCATTCTCATCCCAGCCGATGGCCTGGATGGGCTGAAAGCCGAACAGTGGGTCCACTGACTTGTTGAGCCACTCATAGGAGAGCCGTTCATGGTTGTACCAGAACTTCCCCGTCATGTCGTCGCGCGTGGCCGAGCCCTTCGATTTCCAGGCGCGCTCGATGAGGTGGCTGTGAGGCCTGCCAGCTCAGGGCATGAACCAAAAAGGGGAAGAGAGCCTGAGCGAGAGAAAGAGCGAGAGAAAGAGAGAGAGAGAAAGATAGAGAGATAACAGAGAGAGAGAGAGAGACAAAGATGAGAGTCGTGCATCTTGCGGCTGCTGAACTGAGTGCCAGGCTCTCCCCAAAACTCCACCATGCGCTCCATCCGGTCATTCACAAACAAGCTTCGCCAGCCGCTGCCTGTGCCGCTGCAGAGGTCGCGCACAGCCGGCCACCGGTTCAGGGGCCGGCACACCAGCTCCTTCTCGTCCAGGTGGCCCAGCAGGCACAGGTCAGTGCCGAGCAAGGAGCATCCTTTCTGCAGTGTCCTGAGTGCGGGTCAAGGATAGCGGATTCCCCCACACAGTTGAGAACAGACAAGAGACCAATTTATGAGGCAAGCCGACAACACAAAAGATAAATGCAATGAGACAAGCAACTCTGGCGTAAAGAAGCAGTAGTGGTGCTCTTGCAACAGTACCCTCAGGTTCTTCTCCCGGGTGCTGGGTGCGAGGGTGGCAGGGACATGAGGCGTTCCCTCTTTCCCCATTGTCCCCACCACTGTCCCCACCGTCCCCATAGCCGCTGTGGGCGCAGTTGACCCCACATAGCTGTGCGCTCCTGTTTCCGAGTCTGTGGGGTCGAACTGCTCATGGGTCCAGGGTGGGGCAGTGGCAGCTGGCTCAGAGGCAGCCTCTGACTCATCAACTGGTGGCAGAGGTGCCGATGCCTCCGCCAGCGCTTGCTCGGCCCACACCTGCTCGAGGGGTACCTCAACAGGCAGCCTGGAGACAGCGATGGTTATGAGACAGTCGACCGTGACGCCGCCAGTGAGGTGGAAGGTGTGCTCTCTGGCAGTGGGTGCGAAGTCAAGTTCAAACGTGCCCTTGGCGAGGACGACCTCTGCCGCCGTCTGAATAGCTTCAGGCTCCTGCAGCAGACCTGGGCCAACAAACTGGGACTGGTAGTGCACGGGCTACCTTCACACTAGTATGCGGGCTGCGGGGCGCACAGTCAAGATCAGCTTGCTAGTTGGAAATTCGGAGTCAAAGTGCTGGATGAACTCTACCTGCAGTCCAGATTCATGCGTGTCGCAAACAATAGTTTGAGCTCGCGCCACTCGACTCTGCGTTTTGCCAAGCCACATGCTGAAAGTGCAAGTGATGCCCGAAGCGAGTAGGCTCCGAGGAGCCAGTAGCCTCGTTCTGGCAACGAAATGACACACTCTTCTTGCTGTACTGCATCATGAAGGGTGTGAGGGTCGCTGGTGCATTGTCCACCTGGCGGCAAGATTCGGATTTAGACTAAGCTTCATGTGGACCCACATGAGTGAATGAGCGCATCCTAGTGGCATTGAATTTGAAGTGCTCGATTGCGCGCGGTGGGCGCGCATGCATGTGAGTTACTAGAAAGCACTGCTTGAAAGCATGCATGCATGCGTGTCGCCAATAGATACATGATTCTGGGCACACTTGGTGGAACAACAACTGTGCTGTCAAGAGCAAGGGCGCCAAGGCAACGAGGCACCTGGGATGCGAGGGCGAGTAGTCAGGGTGCGACATCAGTCTCTCTCATTCTCAAAGCAGCTCAGCACACTGCGCATCTGCATGTGCACGCCTGCCCTGACGCGCACGCGAGAATGTGTGTGTGTGTGTGGGTGTGCGTGTGCGTGTGCGTGTGCCTGTGCGTGTGCGTGTGCGCGTGCGTGCGTGCGTGCGTGCGTGCGTGCGTGCGCACGTGCGTGCGTGCGTGCGTGCGTGCGTGAGTGCGTGCGTGCGTGCGTGCGTGCGTGCGTGCGTGCGTGCGTGCGTGCGTGCGTGCGTGCGTGCGTGCGTGCGTGCGTGCGTGCGTGCGTGCGTGCGTGCGTGCGGGCGTGCGTGCGTGCGTGCGTGCGTGCGTGCGTGCGTGCGTGCGTGTGCGCTGTGCGTGTGCGTGTGCGTGTGCGTGTGCGTGTGCGTGTGCGTGTGCGTGCGCGTGTGCGTGTGCGTGTGCGTGTGCGTGTGCGTGTGCGTGTGCGTGTGCGTGTGCGTGTGCGTGTGCGTGTGCGTGTGCGTGTGCGTGTGCGTGTGAGTGTGCGTGTTCGTGTGCGTGTGCGTGTGCGTGTGCGTGTGCGTGTGCGTGTGCGTGTGCGTGTGCGTGTGCGTGTGCGTGTGCGTGTGCGTGTGCGTGTGCGTGTGCGTGTGCGTGTGCGTGTGCGTGTGCGTGTGCGTGTGCTGTGCGTGTGCGTGTGCGTGTGCGTGTGCGTGTGCGTGTGCGTGTGCGTGTGCGTGTGCGTGTGCGTGTGCGTGTGCGTGTGCGTGGTGCGTGTGCGTGTGCGGTGTGTGTGTGTGTGTGTGTGTGTGTGTGTGTGTGTGTGTGTGTGTGTGTGTGTGTGTGTGTGTGTGTGTGTGTGTGTGTGTGTGTGTGTGTGTGTGTGTGTGTGTGTGTGTGTGTGTGTGTGTGTGTGTGTGTGTGTGTGTGTGTGTGTGTGTGTGTGTGTGTGTGTGTGTGTGTGTGTGTGTGTGTGTGTGTGTGTGTGTGTGTGTGTGTGTGTGTGTGTGTTTGCGTGTTTGCGTGTGTGTGTGTGTGTTTGCGTGTGTGACATGCAGTGTGCTAGCTTAGCGTGGTTTGCGCGCGCTCACTCACACGCATGTGCGGCCAGTTGCGCGCTGTCCGCATGCGCTCTTTTCATTATTGCTTAGCGCGTCCGCACGTCTGTTCAGATGTGGCCGTCTGCGCATCGGACCCTCTTGTCTGCCAGCAACCGCTGGCTATGCGCATGCATAATAAGCACGCAATTGTTTGATATGCGTTTTCAAACCTGTGAAGTGCGCATGCACAAATGTGCTGCTACATAGTAGGTGCTCAGTCAAGCGTGCGACTGTGAGCCAATGCCCGGCATGCCTCCAGCAGCTTGATGCGCAGCATAGCTCGGGAGCAAACGCTAATCTTGCTCGGGCCGTCAGCTGTCCAAGTCGGCACAACAGGACACAGTGCTATCACGAGGTTGGCAAGCCCTGACGCCCAAATATCACTGGGTCCCGGACGTGCACAGTTGCAGTCGAAGAAGGTCATGAGACTGAGACTGTTGCCCCTGCGCCTGCAGCGGGGCGCTACACTTGGCAGGGAAAAGAGTGAGGTTGGAGCAGGTGAGGCTTGCGCCGGAGACAGCTCTGGCCATCCAACCTGCAAGTTCACAGGGCCAGTCTATGGACAATGTGGCAGAACAAGTCGGAAAGCATTTTTGTGCAGGGACCTGTAATCTGACGAACAGGGGCAGCCGCTGTGTTTCTGGGATCTCAAAATGACATTGACGGCTAAGACAGAGTCAGAGGCAAAAAGCATTATTGCTCGGTTTGAACGCTCAGGCCTAGCCTGCCCCTGCAGCTCCTGCTGTGGCTGATGCCTGGGCCTGGGCGGGCGCAAACAGAAACGCTGAAAATATGATGGCGCAACTGGGGCTCTGCCCAGGGAAGCTGGACTGCCTAGGCAAGCCTGAGGGCAGGAGACCGGGTTGGCGGGGCTTACTTATTGTTCGCCAAGATTGCAGATCTTCAAGACATACTGGCAAGCTGGCAATTTTAAAATGCAATTAGGGGCGGGACCTGACAGCCGCGCGCTCAAACTCTCAGTCCCAGCAGTTTATCCTGTGCCCCCCGCAATGCCGTCCGCCACGAACTGCACCAAGGTCAAGCCTGCCAAGCGCAAGGCTGCAGCATGCGCTGTCTATGCCCGGACTTCTTCTCACAAGAAGGCTCCTCAGCTCCAAGCCAGCCAGGCGCGCCAACTGGCAGCAGCCAAGGCAGCTGCTGGGCCTGCAGGCAAGAAAGCCAAGGTAGTCAAGGAAGTGGCCAGTGGCTCCCGGGACTTACAAAAGCGGGAGCTTCTGCGGGCCTTGCAGTCAGGACAGTTCTGTCCCCTGTGTCCCCAAAGTCCCCACTTTGGCTGCTCGCTCAGGTGGTTCCCTGGCTGACGCAGGCCAACAGACGGGAGAGGGACGGGATGTGGCCATGTGCTTGCGTCATGGATGCATGAACTGCACGAAGCTTGGGCATGTTTTTTTTCAGCCATTCGAAGGGATAGCGGTAGACATCCTTGTTGCCGAGGAAACACATATGCATGGTGAAGAGCTCCAAGGGGCCCTCGTAGTTCAACTTCGCAAACCAGGCAGCGGCCGCTAGCTTCTCAGCGCTGGCATCCAGCGCTGCGCAGTGGCCGCTTTGGTCTGGGAAGCTGCTCTGCAGGTCTAGCAAGGTAGTTCCTGGCCTGGAGCTCAGTGAAGCAATGTGGCACCTGGCAGGCTGAGGGCAAGAAAAGCTGGAAGTGTTTGTGAATGCTCCTTCTCATGCACAGTTTGAAACTCAGGCCTCCTCATGCATGCAAGCGCTGACATGCGGAAAATCCATTTCGGAAAGTAGTCGCCCTTGAACGGCAATGGGGATTTTGCAGGCAGAGATTCCCTCCAAAATTTGAATTTCTTGTCATACTCCTCCAAGCTTCGGGGCGGAGACTGAAGGACAAACTGCAGCTGGTCTGCTAGGCGCATCAGGTCACGCAGTCTCTCCAAAGCTCCTGGCAAGTTGTCACTCAGAGAGTAGTGGTAGCTGGAGCCTGGGAAACTCAGCGGCCGGTTGTGGCCTGCAGGCGCCTTCCTCAGTTGAGGCTCGCAAGTGACGCAGTTCCCTTCTGTACCTATCAGATAAACAGTGTAATGTAACTTCAGCCATGGTTCTGAATAACTTGCAAGCTCTGAAGCATGGACTGAAACCCGAGCAACCGAAGCACACCACCTTGAGCAGTGTTGGCCCGCCACTCTGTCAAGTCCACGGACTCCATCGCCACAGCAGACCTCTGCAAAAGGTGATGCACCCTGCGCAGCCGCTTCTCGATACGCCAAGCTCTCTCCGCTAGGTCCCCAGGGTCCCCAGGTCCCCAGACTCGTACATGAGGCTCTGAGCCCCAAAGACTCATAACAGTTTCCATCCATGCGTGGCTCTTGCCCCAGTAAAGGATGGGGCGAAGGAGTGGCTCACGTGCCATCTCTGGCCCGTAGTTTGCCTCCATTTCGACGGCGGCTGCAAGATCATCTGGAAGGCCCCAGCCAACTTGACTATGCAGCTCTTTGAAGAGCAACTGCCCATACTTGACGATGGCGCTGACTGGCACCTGTCAGGGAGCGGCTGCAGTGCGCGCACCACATGCCCTTGACTACTGAGCGTTGGGACCCGCTCGCCTTGAGTGTCTTGGGCTCTGTCCCGAGCTCTGTGCGTGCGGCAGCCAGCGCTTGCTGCTCCGAGTCATATCTTTCCAGCCTGAGCACCAGCCGACTGCCCTTTGTGAAGTCTGCGCACATTGACATGCATGTGTGACACCGATACCTGCATGCGTGAAAGCGGATGCGCAAGTGTGTCTGTGCGCATGGGTGTGTGCGTGTGCATGTGCGCGTGAGAGAGAGACAGACAGAGAGAGAGAGAGAGAGAGAGAGAGAGAGAGCGAGAGCGTGAGAGAGAGAGAGTGTGTGTGTGTGTGTGTGTGTCTGTGTGTGTGCATGTGTGTGTGTGCACGCGCATGTGTGTCGGTGTGTCTCTCTGTGTCTCTGTGTGTCTCTGTGTGTCTCTGTGTCTCTGTGTGTTTGTGTGTGTGTTGTGTGCATGTGTGTGCGTGCATGCCTGCCTGCGTGCGTGCGTGCGTGGGTGCATGCGTGCGTGCGTGGGTGTGTGTGTGTGTGTGTGCGTGTGTGTGTGTACATATGTATATATATATAGATATATATATATATATATGTGTGTGTGTTTATGTGTCTGTGTCTGTGTCTGTGTCTGTGTCTGTGCAGGTGTGTGTGTGTGTGCTCTGTGTGTGTGTGTGCATCTGTGTGTATGCGCGCATGTGAGTGTGCGTGTGTGTGTGTGTGTGCGTGTGTCTGTGTGTCTGTGTGTGTGTGTGCGCGTTGGCGTGTGTAGGTGTGCGCATGTGTCTGTGTGTGTGTGTGTGTGTGTCTGTGTGTGTGTGTCTGTGTGCATGCGCGTGTGTTTGTGTGTGCGTGCGTCTCTGTGTCTGGATGTGTTTGTCTCTGTCTGTCTGCTTGCATGTGCTTGTGTTTGTACCTGTGCACACACTGGCACTTGAGTCTGTTGCTGCATGTGCACGAGTGTGTGTGTGTGTGTGATTGTGTGAGAGCGAGTGTGTGTGTGTGCGCATTATATGTGAATGTCATATATACGAACGCTAGCCGATTGTGTGTGTGTGCGTGTACGTGTCTGGGTGGGGGTGGGGCGGGGCGGGTTGGGGTGGGGAGGGGCGGGGTGGGGTGGTGGGTGGGTGGGTTGCGTGTGCGCTTGCGTGTGTACATATTTGCATGTGTGCGTGTGCATGCATATGTGTGTATGTGGGTTGTCGGGTGGGCGGGTGCGTTTGCGTCTGTGTCTCACTGCGTCTTGCTTCGGTCAGTGTCTGTGTCTGCGTGTCTGTGTGTGTGGGCGTGCGTGTGCGTGTGTGTGTGTGTGTGTGTGTGTATGTGGGTGGGTGGGTGGGTGGGCGGGCGGGCGGCCGGGCGCGTGCAGGGACAATGTGTGTGTGTGTGAACGGTTCAATGCGAGAGGTTCCCTAGCAGTACTTCAAGCTGAGGGGCGGGGCACCAGATGCAGCGACAGCCAAGTATCGCCCACAAGGCAGCAGGCGCACACCTTCGTACTGCTGGTACAAGACGCACTGGCCAGAAATGAGCGCTGGGCTCAACTGACCGGCAGGGGCGAAGAGCAAGTTCTCGGGCCCGCTGTGCTCCTTAGCAACGTGGTAGCCCACCCTTGCCAAGGAGGCGGGAACCCGCTTTCCATTTCGAAGGCTCACTGGCGAGGCAGCCGCCAGAGCAAAATCGTGAGGTTCGAGAGGCCTCTGCAAGACATGCCGGCACACGCGCAGAAGCTCAGCTAGAGCTGCTTCCTCTGTCGGCCAGTCGCAGCGAGCTGATAGATCTTCCAGGGCACTCTGCATGCCTGGTAGTTGTGGGAACTTCACTTGCCACTGCGGCGCATCTGTTCCGTTTTTTCGTTTCCTCCCTTTCGGGTGTACATAGTAGTAGTGCCTCTGAGCCATGGTGGCTTTGAGCCAACTTTTCGAGCATGTGGACAATAAGCTGAAAACCTGTCGCTCTTGAGGTGACCTCAGGAGACATCAAAATTTCAATCATGTAGGTTTCTGACAGTACGTGGCCAATTACTGGCCGCCCTGCCCCCTCCCCCACCTCAACGGCAAAACGTTGAGGACCCCTCAGCAGCCACTACTCTCTTAGTCTTCGAAAGTTACCACTTGTCTTGACACACAGGGCTGGGGTGGATTCCAAAGCAACCCATGCAGTTGATTGTGAGCCAATTCCGCTCCAACTTTGAATCATTTCCCCTTCGCCCAGGCGCGGCACAGCCCAGCCTCGCCATCCAACCCAGGCCTTGGGCACGGGTGTGCTAAGCTGGCAAAGCTTAATTTTTGGGGGACTCAGTCTAGGCACGTTTGCTGGAAGGGCATTGATATCAGGCAGGGGTGTGTGTGTGTGTGAGTGGGGGCGCATGCGTCTGGATAAAAAGCGAGGGGATTCATTTCCCGCCCCACGCAATTCAATTCCCCGCCAGGTTCCTTTTGTTCAAGGGCATGGGGAACTGAACTGCTATGGAGCTGGTCCACATCATGCTTGCTGGGGATTCACTTCCCCGCCAGCCCCCTTTTTCAGTGCAAACTGGATGCTTGAGGATTCAATTCCCCGCCAGGTCCCGTCCCTCCAAGTCTGTGGGGAATTGAACTGTGCACAAGATGGTTCAATTCCCCACCACCACCTCCCCTCCAGAGCCGCCAGGTCCCCCCCCCCTTACATGGGGAATTGAACTGCCCCACAAAATGATTCAATTCCCCGCCTGCCCCCCCCCCCCCAAGTGTGTGGGGAATTGACCTGCTCCAAGCAGCGCAAACACTCCTTCACTCCCAAGTTCCCCACCCCTCCAGACCTCATTTTATTCACCAAACCCCTTCCCCTAAAAGTGCGTGGGAACTGAAATGATCCTAGGGCCACCAAGCCCCTCTTTCCGCAAAGAAATTGAATTGCAATAAGAGAGGATTCAGCCCCCCCCCCCCGCTGTGTTGGTGAGCCAAATCAAACTCCTTGAGGATTCAGTTCCCAGCCCCTCGCCCTGCCAAGCCCCTCCTACAGCACTTGAACTGCTCCAATTCCACAATTCCCCATAGAAGCCCGCCCCCAAACTGAACAGCCCCCCCAGACATGCCCTGTGGGGACTTGTCTTTTTGCCACCAATTTTTCAGAAGTGCGTCGGAAACTGCACTGTTTCAAATGCTGTTTGGGGGTCCAATTCTCTACCACCCCCCCCCCCCCAAGCTGCTTTACAGGAGCCACAGCTCCCCAAGTTTCAATTCCCCCCTGCCACCAAAGTGCTCGGTTCCTTGCTCGACCAGTTGGATTTGTCGCCCGACAGCCCTGTTCAAATATGAGGCCCCAGAGCTGGAATGGACTTTGCGTGGCTGGAGCAGCAGCCTGTTCAGGCTGGAGACAAGTGGACGGTTGCTCGGTTGATGTGACAGATCCCCGAGGCCATGTCGGGCGTAGTTTTGGGGGTCGGGCGCGGTGTCGGGCGCGGCGTCGGGTGCGTCGGGCGCAGCGTCGGGCGCAGTGTCGGGCGCGTCGTCGGGCGCGTCGTCGGGCGCGTCGTCGGGCGCGTCGTCGGGCGCGTCGGGTACGGAGTCGGGTGCGAGGAGTCGGTGAGGCGTGTCGCGTCGCTCTCTGCATTCCCCCTCGGGCCCCGAGCAGCGGTCGTGGGCGCCAATCCTGGCGGGCGCGGCAACATCACCATCAACACACTGGACTGAGGTCTCAGGAGCTACAGGATCAGTTCAAAGTTCAAAGCGCGACCCACTCTCCAAGACTAACAAGGCTGCTGACTGTTCCCAAAAACACATCCGACTCTACGCCACTTTTTTTTGCTCAGTGGCTGCTGGTCCCCAGATCCCCAAGTCCCCAGGTCCCCAGGCCCCACCGCTCACTTGTTTGAATGTGCAAATGACACAAAAATGGTGTACAATTTGTGGTGGCACCCGAGTCCCCAGGTCCCCAGGTCACTGGTGCTCCCGTTGGATCAGCTGGATCCAGCGCTGGGCAGTGCCAGTGGAGTAGGCCCTCCAAACTTGGGCACAAGGACGGGCGTCTTGCACCATCCTGGCAGCTTCGTCAAACTGATAGCCCAGCCCCACCATCAGGGCCACTGCAGCTGCTAGGGCAGAGCGATGCCTGCCCTTGCGACAGTGGAAGAGCACCCCGTGGCCAGCCCTGACTGCCTCGCTGGTCGAAGGCCGATTTGGCCTGCGGGGCATACCCGATGTTCCACCTCAAGTTGTGCTGAGTTTCCGTCATTTAGTGCTGTTTAAAGACAGAAGCCACGTCACAGAACATATGGACTTGAGAAGCCAAGGCTCTGGATGTAGCGGAGATCTGCCACTTTTGGCGGATCGTAAGGCATGCGGTCGAGGCACACCACGACGAGGCGCACACCGTGCCGCCGAAGCTCGGGCAAGTCTGTGCCACTTGCTCAGCCCGCCCACGAAGAAGCGGGCGCCATTCTGCTGACTCCAGACAACTGATGGCAGGACCTGCGCGGAGCGGTGTCATGACCCATGAGTGCAAGTACCAGTCCTCTCAAACTGCTAACAATGTTTTGTCTTCCCTGCGCCTCATCTCCAGACCCTCCTGCCCACTCGTCAAAGTGTGGGTTGGAATCCTGCTGGCCCTCCTGCTCGCCGTCCTGCTGGCCCTCCTGCTCGCCCTCCTTGCCCTCCTGGTCCTCTTCATCCACCACCGTGACGGCTGCAGGCCCGGCAGCTGAGGCCTCCTCAGCTGCATCGGCTGCTGAGGTTCCTGGTCCGACCGCTGAGGTCCCCTCAGCGCCCCCCTCCGCAGCAGTGTCAGCCTGGACAGGACGGCGCACACCTGCAGCTGACAGAACTAGAATGGAAAGCATGAGGTGGTTGAAGAGTTGCGGATGCTGGGCCAAGGTTAGAGTTGCCTAAAACATGAAGTGAGGTATGAAAAAATGCACGACTGGCTGCGATGCCGAGCCACCTGGCGGTGGTCGGCGGGCATTGCGGCGTAGCTGAGCTGGCCGTCGGGCTGCAAGTCCGCGCCGGGCCCTCTCGTTGTTGATCTCCTGGATGCGCTGCGCAGACAAGACAGGATCCTGGCTGCGAGGACGGCCTCGAACAGGACTGCGAGGACGGCCTCGACCAGGACTGCGAGGACGGCCTCGATCAGGACTGCGAGGACGGCCTCGGTCAGGACTGCGAGGACGGCCTCGGTCAGGACTTCGGCGTCCAGCAGGACTGCGAGCGCGGCCGCGAGGGCTGCGGAACCGAGGGGGCGTCGCTGGGGAGCGGGGGCGTCTGTGATGGCGTCGGGGTGACGGGGATCGCCTCCTCAACTGAAACCAAAGGCCCCGAAGTTGACAAGGGGAATGTGAAGTTCGATCTCTAAAAGATTCTAAAAGTAAAAAGAAAACTGGGAACTTTGCATGTCCTGCGCCGTGATCGGCTGCGTGAGTCACGATCTAACCCCAGAGCATGCCACAGCTCCACGAAGAGGCGAGCGCGGCCAGACGACATCGCCAGGTCCCCACTAGTCCCCAGCTCCCGAGCGCTGAGCCAGACTCATGGCACGCATAAAGCTTCCTGTGGCAACTAATAAGCAAATCCCCACCCAACCCAGACAGCCCCTTCCTCCCCCGTCTGCTGTTGCTGTTGGGCCATCTCCACTAGTAACGGGCTTTTTCTAGGTTTTGACTGGGCCGACGCACTCTGCAAACGACCAACCCTCTCCCTGTCAAATCGCGCCAGGCGCACCGGTGCACCGAGACCAGGATGATGAAGCTCTGAGATGATGGCCATCCACATCTTTCAGCGCGAAGGGCCGGCGCAAAAAATGAGATTAGTTAGTTACACCTGCATCTTCCGCGTGCCTGTGTTTCCAGAAAATGATGTCAGCGGAAGCCCTGATACGGCACGAGTTGGCTCATGTTATCCCAAAAGAGCGGAGAAATGGGTTTGCGGACGCATGCCAAAACATGTTCCAGCTGCGTGTTTTTCCCACTAGTGCCTAGTTGAGCGTTTTGTGGGTGATTTTGCGTGAGACAGAAAAAATACTGCATCTAAACAAAGTGCGTGTTTGCTGAATCTAGCTGCCCCCTAAAACAATTAAGAGCCCCACGAGCGAGTCCCCATCAATCTATATACTGAGGGTCAGGCTAGGGGGGGGGCAAGTAAATCCAACCCTCCAACGTTCTGTGGGGAACTGAATCCTGATGGCTGGAGAGTCCCCAATCCCAAGCTCAAGCCACCGCCGACTCCTGCCAGGACCCGCTTGCCAGGCATTGAACCAGTGAGGTGGTCTCCCCGAGCAGTCAATTCCCCCTCACACAGGTGCGAGTCAGAGTAATCCAAGAGCCACCAATGGAATCTAAGTTGTGTTTTCCTGAATCTTAGTTGCGATTGTTGGAGCTTAGATAGTTATACAGATAGATAGGTAGGTAGGTAGGTAGATGCGGAGCGCAGGCGGAGCGGAGGCGGAGCGGAGGCGGAGCGAAGGCGCCAGCGGAGGCGGGGTGGAGGCCGAGCGGAGGCGGAGCGGAGCGGAGGCAGCGGCAAGCGCGGAAGCACGAAAGCAGGCGGAGCAACAGCGGAAGCGGAGGCAGAGCGGACGCAGAGCGGACGCAGAGCGGACGCAGAGCGCAGGCGCAGCGGAGGCCCATCGAACGCGAGCGGAGGCGGCGCGGAGGCCGAGCGGAGGCAGAGCGGAGCGGAGGCGCAGCGGCAAGTGCGGAAGCGCGAGGGCAGAGCGGAGCTGGAAACCTGGAGGAGCGCAAGAAATACCAGGGACATGCACAGATACGTCGTTTGGATAGCCTTGGGAACAAAACCATAGCCAGACCACTACCATAATTTATTGCTCTTTTGAAATCAAGCCCCTACTTGTTGTTCGAACTCCCCCCCCCCACTTGTTGTTCAACCCCCCTTCCCGAACAGCAACCCCCCTCCCCGAGCAACAGCCTCCCCCCCTTCGCTTGTTGTTCGACCAACAACCCCCCCATTGTTGTTCGAACCCCGCGCCTCCCTTCAAACAACAACAGCTCCCCTCCCCCACCCCTCCCAAACAACCCCGACTTGTTGTTCCGCGTTGTCAACGGAACAACAAACCACCCCTGCTTATCGAAGCGGTCCCCATAGCAACCACATCCATATGTGCTAGGGTTGCATGACCACAATGCCGCAGTTTGCCCAGTATAGAAATTTTTGTGAAAGCAAAGGCGCGCACTACTTTGACGAGTTTCGATAATTCGACAGATTGGTTGACCTATTTAACTAACGATTAAACAAACATGGCCAGCATGACATTCATCGTTGGCCGATTGCGGCCCCGGGAATGTCGAACTGGCTAGACATTGTTTTTGGGAGGATGTCTCTGCTGGCAAAGTCAAAGCCTTCTGCCAGAGATCCGAAATTCCGTGCAACCTGTCAACCGCAATCCGCATACTGTAATCTATACTCCGTGGAATCCGCAAACCGCAGCTCGTTGGGGCTTAGGTGTTGAACAGGCTAGGCAATCCATGCAAGGGGCGGCGTAAGATATTCAGGTCCAAAACTGTGCTTTGGTCGGTAGTCTCTTTAACCTGTAACATGTGGAGCTTCATCAGGAAGCCGTTGTCCCTGTATGCTACTGTTTTTTTTTAAAATGGCGGCCATGACCCGCACTCAACAAGTCCTTTTTCAGGGCTCCAGGGTTTACTTGTAAGAGCAAAGGTTCTGGCACACTTCGGTACCTGGCGTGAAAATAAGCAAAACACATGCAACAAAAGGCCTTATTGAGTTTAAAAGAAAGCCAATTTCAAGTCATCCAACTTTCTGCATGTTTGTGTTGCCTCGTGCCGCTCCGACGCTCCAAGGCTCTCGAGACCGCCCAGAGGCTGAACTGCATAGTTTGGCTGGTTGGTTCATTGGGGGGTAGTGAGGGGTATAGAGCATATACAAGACACACACATATATATATATATATATCCATTGTACATTTTGCTCAGGAGAGTGCCAAACGCCTGAGGACCTCCACGTATGTAAAATGTCTACACAGTATGCAATGTGCATTCATGTATGGAGTCAACAACATAGTTTGCTGCGACGCAAATCAACAAGCTATGAACCTACGTAAGCCACCAATCACCATGTTGGCATGGTCAGATAGCAGCAGGGGGTGGCGTGGACAGCGGAGCTTAAATTCCTTTGTCAAGAGGGTGCAGTCTCTTAAGGCTTGCCCAAGTTGACAAAAGCTAAATGAATCTGCAGCTTGAAGGGGCCGAGGTGAAACACATATAAAGGCGAGTGAGCAGCAAAGGCCTCGTCTCATTTCCTGGGAACTCCCACAGAATGTCCCTAGCGTTTGAGTCTTGAGCCTTTCTTTTCACCATCGGCGAAGTGTGTGCTAGAGACAAGTGGGAGAAGGGAAGCTTGAAGATGAGTCGGGTCCAATGTTTCGGGGGATTGCAATCGATTGTATAAAAGTGGCTGGGCCACTGCGGGTTGTCAAAAGGAACTTGCAAGACGGCACGCGTTTGAAAGCAAGTGATTGCTGGCCAGACCTAGGGAGGCACCAATCATGAGAATTCTACCTTTGCGCTTGCTTTAGGCAAGCAGGGAGACGGAGCTGGGTGAAGACGCAATGCTGCTGGTTTGCGCTTCAGGGAAGCACACTCAGAACACCAATCGCACAGCAGGCGTCAACATGTTCAACGATTAGCATTCAGGGCTGTTCTTGCTGGCCTATGTTTATTGAGAATCATGTATGTGAGCGACCCACACCTCCAGGTTTTCTTGGGATGGCAAAGATGCCAAATGCCCCAAAAGGGAGCACCCTCCCATCTCTTTTCCCACGGCACATGCTGAGGTTTCGCTGCTGCTCTGTGCCTTTGGCGTGGGTTTCTAGACGTTCGAGTGCAGGGCCTCCCCCTGAAGCGGGCAGTGTGATGATTAGAACCTGCTCGTTGCTTGTTTTTGTTGGGGCAGAGCCTTTGGGATTTTGTCGCTCTCACGGTTTCTTACAGGGTGCCGCTACATCCCCTTGGCTACGTACACCTCGCTGGGGTGCTAAGAGTTTCTTGGTGTCAATTTAGGGCAAGGCACCTGGAGTCGTGCACATGCGAAGTGAGGGGACAGTCAGGGCAATTGGTTCGCCATGTCGTGGAAGGGTCAAAAGCTGGAAATTTTCGGGGAACACGGCGGCCACCAAGACGCTGGCTCAAAGGTCTAGTCAAGCGAATGAATGGGCGCCCAATCACCCTGCTTTACAGTTCAAATGGGGAAAATCCATCACCTTTGAAAGGGAAGCACCCTAGGTTGCTGAATCTAGGGTCAACATCACCGGGGCTGAAATGAAATGAGTTTGCTTGTGGTGGGGTGAGATTGCTTTTGCATCCCCTACCCTAGATGCAGGCTTTTCCAAGGGTATGATAGCAAGCCCTGAACCCAAAAGGCGGTGGTGTTTGCCCCAGGCGCCGCCCCGCTGCTGCAGAGCATCACCGGCATCTCCGCCAAGCACGCTGCCGCCGCGCTGGCACTGGCCCGGAGGAAGGTGCCGCTCTCGTTGAAGGACACAACTGGCTTCTTAGAATGGCTGTGGGTCAACACCAATGGGATCCCATTTTGGGGTAGGTGAATACTGAATTCACCACCCATTTTAGTGGGGATTGGACCCATGGCCAAAAGGCTGTGGCTCGAACATAGATACCCAAAACGGAACCCCGGTAAATGGAACCACGGACAAAGTGTTGACCCATACCCAGATGGCGAACCCGTTGTTGCACAGTTTCAAAGAGAGGGCAGTAGGCAGTTGGCAGGCGCTGGCATTTGCCCGCTTCAAAATTTGGGTGGTTGTTTAAGGAAAGCCAAAGGGCAAACCATCATTCAAGGGGGTTCCCCCCTTTCCGCCGGTGTTTTTTGAGGGTGCCAAAGCGCTAGCCCGTAGCCGCATCGTTGGTTAGACTTTTACCCTCCAATAAACAAGAATGGACGTGCACAGGCGTTCTTTAATCAAGCGGAAGCGGGTCTTCCAAAACGATGAAAGGAGTTGGTGGACTTTAGTTATTGTTTGCAGCAGAAGGGGTTCTTCTTTCAAAATGACAATCTCTTCTTGTTGTTTTTCATGGGACCAAAGGCTAGCCAAGCGCCTGGAGGTGTCCCTAATTTTGGGACACAATTTTGTTCTTCTCACGAGCCAACCAGTCAAGTTTGTAGCACAGGGGCCAATAGCCACCTAGCAAACGAAGGCTTGCAAGTACTTGACAGGCATTCCATGCTTCCTGCGAGTAAATCAACCGCGGGGTCATAAAATTGCGCATTCGGGCACTCCGAGCAGCATGTGGCAACCAGTTTGGCAAATAAGAGGATGTTCTTTTCAAGATGCGTTGGCCTCGCAGTACCTCACGCTCTGCACTTCATTCTGCTTCCGCCTCACCCCACAAATGCAATGCTGCATGCTGGTGGGCCAGCAAAATCACTGGCGTGAATGTGTGCCCCATGTTCGTGGGGTTCCCTGTGTATTATACCTCAGTCAGCTGGGTTATTGCTTTGCCATGCAAGAATCAAGCATCGATACTGGCAGAACGTGCCGGCTTTGCAGCCAAGTACGTGAGAGCATAGGCAAGGGGTTCTTGCCGCTTCATTGCTCAGTTGTGCAGTGGCCCCTCCCACTGCCTCCCCTTTTCTCTCCAACCTTGTTGTTTAGGGCTTCAAACGAGATGGAAGTGCACCAGTGCACAGACCCCCCTTTCTCAAAAGAGAGAGGTTGTTGTGTTTTTCGCACAGTTTTGTGCGCTTCCTTTGTCCCCGTGTGGGCTCATGAGGAGATTGGCGCCTTCAACGAGGGCCCCTTTCGAGCTTTGGCCTTGGAGGGTCTGGATGAGGACGGGTTCGGTGAAGCCTTGGAGCCGGTCTCCTCCCTCCCGAACGGGGAAAGTTAACACACAAGCAACTGAGTTGTGTGTTGCATGTGTGTTGCCACCGGGACATTGCGCAAAATAGCTGTCGAATCGGCAGTCGACTTGGTAAGGGTGTGATCACTACACTTGACCTGCTTGGTATGCTCTGGGGGTGTCGTGTCATTGGTTCTTTGTAGCACGTATACATACACATATATATGCATATATATATATGTATGCCGTGCATGTCTCAAGGCCAACTCAACTAGCAGATCTGTAAGGTGCCATGGCATGTTGCAGCAGTGTCCAGCAACGCAGCTGTTCTACAGCCTCCATGTACCCTCCCACCAACTAACATGGAAGTGCACAAAGCCCCTTTCCAAGAAAAACATCGGCTTTTAACAGGATCTATGCACTTCCGTCTTAGGTGGGAGGGTACCCTTTGCCAGTTTGCCGCTTGGCAATGAGGATTACTGACTCGCTCGCTCCGCTGACCGAAAGTCCTTGCGTTCGTGAGGAAGGCCCCAACCCAAAAAAAGCCCCCAGACCCCTCAGCTAGCTACCAGGAGGCGGTGGGAGCGCTCTTCCGCGCCCCGGCTGCATAGGCAGCTCTTGTTCCACTTGTTTTTGGGCGGTTCAGGTTGGGTTGAGTGGAGCCGACTGGTCGGGTGGACTGTTTACCGGGGTTGGGTGGAGCCATTCGCAAGGCGAAATGCAGTTCCTGTTCCTGTTATGGGCATACGCAGGTGGAAGCTTTGCAGAGCATGCGTTTCTGTTGGATTTGACTTTCTTTCAGCCGCAGGTGGTATTGGATGTAGAGTATATATCTACGACGCTCAGCGTGAAAGATGAATACATACATGTAACATTGATCCCTGCTCAGTACATTTAATGCCGTGTTCACTTCTTCAGGGGAGTCCTACTAGTTGTTTGGTGGCTCAGTTCTTGTGAAGGGCGTTGCCAATTTGCGTTCAATCTCAGCTAGAAGGAACTTCAGGACTTCAGCCGAACCCCTTGGGACTTGGCGCCAACCGCTTCGGATTTGAGGTGTCGCGGCCGGATTTGGTGCTGCAGCCTCAGCTTCAGGTTGACGCCTTCCCTAGATCTCCCGGGCGGAAGTTAGCAGAATTCCTCTGTTTTTTTTGGGGCGGTGAAGGGGATAGACTCAAAAATAGGTCGATTTTGTGACATTTGTCACCCTGTGGACTTCAAACTTTTCGGGAACATCTTGGTGGCACAAAGTCTGGACGTTTGGCCAATCCACTCAGGAAGTGAGTTGAAAGTAGATGCATTTCATCGGTAAATCAGTTGTGGAGGTCCTTTTTGGATGGTCCTTGAGAAACACACCGAAATCAAACCACCAGAAAGAGAGCTTCCGCAGTTTGGTAAATCAACCGTTTAAACCGTTGCTACTGTTGCTTGATGAGTTCCAGGTGTTTCGTTGAGTGCTCGCATTTGTTTGCCCGCAAGTCAGGTGAACGTTGTCCTGCTGGACACCTCTGCAGCCGACCCCTTCCACCGCCGGGCGGTTCGCGTCGGCTTGCCCAGAAAGGGGCTGGGTGCCAAGAAATCTATGCCCAGCTTCTCAAAAGGGTGCTCAACCTGAAGGCGGTGCCCCTGAAATATGGCGCAGAGTGCCGAAAAAATGACATCGGTATAAAAGTCTGCGTCTCAGACCTACTTGGGGTGTCTGGTTGAGCCCTCCTTCCCGGAGGACCAAAAGGCTAGAGGGAGAACTGCCAGGCAAACAAGGACATGTCGTTTGATCCCCACAGTCGTGCAGCTTGGTGTTCGGGGTTTCTCAAGCCAGCCGAGAGTTCCTAGTGCCAGGCACAACTATTCACTAGTATGGGCATGCAGCTGGCTTGGAATACTAGGATGTTTGGCCTTGGCTGAGCTACAAAAGGAAATTATTTATAGACTGGATGAAACAAGCGAGCTAGATAACAATTCAACCACAGCCTGCAGGAAATAACTCAAACCATGCCAGATCCTTGATTGATCTTCAATTTGACACTTTGCATTTATACAGTGGCCTATTGAGTTACAACCTGTATGGCACCGGCGCCCGTTCCAGAAGAATGCCCCTAAAACGGTTGACCATTGTTCCGCGAGCCTTTTGGGGAGCCCATGGGATTCCTGATTTCCGGTTGCCGAATTAGACATGCAGATTGTTGGTTATGGACCCTCAGTGCTACTTCAGCATTCGAGTTTCTTCCGAACCCGGCGGTATTTCGCAGATTCGCGTAAGCCTTGCATATATGAGTACTTGTTGCGCCCGGGATGCCCATCCAGAATGATAGCCCAGTGCCTGAAGGTGTCAAATCATGCCAAAAAGTAACAGCCTACATATTCAGCCGACATGTTCTCACACTCGCGCACTTGCTGGCATTTCATTTGCCTCTGTCAGGTGTACTTGTGAGCAGCGACGCGGGGATGTCATGATAATTATTCAATCAAAAGACTTCCTGGGCATCCAACATGAACAATCCCAACCTTTTGTCACTTGCTTTCACTTTCTCTGATTCATTCTTCTGTGCGACAGTCAGGTCTCCATGGGTCACGTGCTACGGGTGCCTTGCGTGCGCGGGCCTATGCCAGTCGCTTGGCTTGGGGGGTTGGGGGGGAAATGGGTTCTGAACCCATTGATTTCTGCACTGGGACAATCACAACGGACGGTCTGAATCTGAAGCACCTGCCAGTTCATCCTTCTTGTTTTCCGACTGTGTGATGATTGGCTTGGCTTCCGGAGCCTGGCGCAGACGTGTCCGGATGCTTTGCCGAAGCGTTTGCATCTTTTCAATGACGCAGGGTCCGTCGCCATGTTTAACCATCGTGACTCAACGATGGGAAGAGCATAGGTCCGGTCCCGTTGTGGAGCACGCGCGCGCTGGAGGTGGTGAGAGACAGCCAGACAGACGTACGTAACGGTCCATGGAGTTCATGTGTCCTTCATGTTGCCTTCCAAAAGGCATCAAACAGGTGCGACTAGAGAGCGCAGTTTTGGATTCTGGTGAGTATTGAACCTCAACATAAAGATGTCAAGAGAGGTCCCAGTTTTGGGGAAGCAAACCTATGCACCAAAACACCCGGGCTGCATTTCACGGCCTGCATGTGCCAGCTGAGGAGCTTTTGCAGCAATTGCAGCAGGCCGTGGCTTGGATGGTCACTGGTATCGGGCTTGAGCCAAGTGGACACTAGGCCAGGCGAACCCTTTTGGTTCAGCCCATACGCCTAGAATCGCACAGCGAGGCGCTTGAAGTTAAGAAATGGGGCAGGTACCTTGGTTGCTGATAAGCGGGCAGTTTTCTATTTTTACGGCTATTTATTTGGTTGGATCTTCGGACTTCCAACTGTTGGGCTGTCAACAGCAACCGCTGGCTGCCACCCAGCCTAGACACGCATCTCAGGACGTGGAAGTGATCGCCTCCTGCGATGGAGTCAGCGACTGCTGCTTCCTGGACGAAGTGGACGTCATCCACAACCGCCTCTTGCGGAGAACAGTCGTGCCGCATGGGTTTTGGGTCACCTTCTGGCCAAAAAGCTACTAGCGCTCCTTCAGCGATCGCCACACGCCCTTTTTTGTAAGGGTCCATCCACTGTAAGTAGGGGTTTGTTTGACTCTGACATCCCCCGCGCAATATGTCAGTGTGAGGTTGTTGGCTCGAGGGAAGCCTATCACATCAGGGCGGTGTGACTTTTCTGGGTTGCTAGCCTACATCAAGCCGAATCTTGCCAAGAGAATTGCTTTGGTTTCCTTTGGCTGACCAACCTTGCCGGTGCCCAGTAAGGCATGAGGGAAATCACCTGCAAATTCCCTTACCCTCCCACCAACTAACATGGAAGTGCAAAAAGGCCCTTTCCAAGAAGAAGGTAGTCTTTCTACAGGGGTCTGTGCACTTCCATGTTAGCTGGGAGGGTAAAGGAAACCACAGTTGGATGGTTTATCTCGGGGTCATTCCATGTCTCATCCCCAGCTGGTTGCACCAACCAACTCCAACCCTTCCGCTTGGGGCGGGGCCTGGGCCCGGGGCCTGGGCGGCGCAAAACCGTGGCAAGGCTGGGCCTGTGTCCTAAGCTCCGGTTGGATCCCGGAAGCCAGGCGGGGAATGGATCCGCAGGACTTGCAAAACATGCTTGGATGTTTGTTTGCTTAGTTGATAGATGTTTTGTTATCTTATTTGTTAGATTGTTTGCTTTTGTTTGATTGATTTGGTTTACCTTGCCTTGCCTTGCGTTGCTTGCTTTGCTTGCTTTCCCTGAACTGCCTGCTTGCTCGCTCGCTTGCGTGCTTGATTGCTTTGGTTCTTTGTTTGCTCGCATTCTTAGAAATGTTGGTTTGTTGATTAGTTTGTTTATTTTCCTGATTGTTTGTCGCTTTGCTTGGCTCTTTGCACATCGGTTGGAGTTTGTTAGTGTGTTGCTTGCTTGCCTTTGTTCTTGCTCCGTTTCAAAGAGCAAGAGCATGACTGACCTCTTACATTGTGGGAACATGCTCGAAAAGCTGCCTTTGGCCAGGCACGTCGCCATCCGGAAGGCGAGTCCGAGAGAGTGGCTGAGGCTTATGGAGCATCTTTGGTCCCTGGCAAACCTCCGTGGCTCCCAAGAGGCATATCCAACAAACACCAGATCATTGACTGGAGGGCAATACACAGGTTCGAAGCTACAGACATGACTCGCCACATAGGTCCCTGCACACAGATTGACCCGTGCTTGAGCACCTGCTACCACGTCTTATAGTAGACATGTCCCAAAGCTGCGGTTGCGAGGGCCCAATTCCTTTGGGCGCGGCCGTGACGGCAAGCATCTTATTGACGCTTGGACAGATATAGAGGCAGGAAGTCTTTTGTTAGCAAGCATGGCAAAAAGTTTGACATACCAAGTCTTACTGCGCCGTGTTAAGTTTTGGTTTCATGTTAATAACAATGCAGTGTTGTTTCCCTTGTACTTGCATGGCCCAGTCGGTATGAAGCATACCCTTCGAGTTTGTCACCAATCATAACCTCTTGCAAGGTAGTGGTACGTGGTTTTCTTGAGCGATTGCTTTGCTTTGGGTTTGCTGGTGCGGTCAGGCCCATGCCCAGTCTATAGCATTTCCTGAGATTCCTGAGTGTCCTTTGATGCTACCCAGATGATCAGCCTCCACAGGTCGGCTTAAAAATGAATTGTAGGCAAGCAGCTGGCAAGCAGGCTCGCTTGGGCAGGAAGCCTTACAGCCAAATGTTGCACCCCAGTGGCTATGTTCCATGCTATGATCTGTTCTGGAGCCACTCTTATGGGGCAATCTTTCTGCAGCTTTCTGTCAATACGCACACAGCGCTGAATGCCCTTGGCGCCATTGGTTTGTTCAGAATCCCCAGGAGCCTTCCCCCGGCAACCAAGGCCAGCCGCGTGTTTGGCCTTTGGCCTTAAGGCTAGTCCTCCAACCCTTTGGGCGTCTTTAGGTCTGGGCTTTTCCTGAGGAACGGCTGTGTGGAGCGGGCCAAACGCTGAGCTTCATGCTCCTCCAGCTGCCTGGTGCGGAGTGTGTCGCTGCATCAACGAAGCGATTTGGGAACTTAGAGCTTCCCACTTCCAGAAAGCGCCCTCAAAGTGTCATGTGTTTCCAAAGTGCACGTTGAGGCCCAGGCTCATGAAAGGATGCCTGGATTTCAGTCGCCTACAGATATCTATCCTAATCAGAATGTATTTCTTTTAAAAAAGGGAATCATGATCAAGCTTAGCTACCAGTTCAAATCGAATGTAGTTGTGCAGGAAATTCCTCAATTTAGAGTGTCCAATCGAATTGAAATCGAAATTCCTGTCCAAGCATATTCTAGAGTTTAAATAGAACCGAATAAGGAATGAGTTCAATTCGAAATTGATTTTGGAACTGCAACCATTGAATTCGAATGTACAAGGTTTCTGCAGGATTGTCCATCTTAAATCAGAATTTAAAGAGGAAATCATTGCCAGGGTTTGATGGAAACTCAAACCAACGGCATGAGAGCGCAGAGAGAGAGAGAGACAGAGAGAGAGAGAGAGAGAGGGATCCATGTTATGTTGCTTTTTCCGTGGGCACCCATTGGGCAAGGGAAGCGACGCCCTGAGGCTCCGCGCTCGAGTTTCTTGTCCCAGACTCGAACGGGGGAAGCCAAGGCGCCATGCGGGGAGTGATCTTCATATTTGCCCCCTTTAGACGTATGAATGCTAGTGCATGATACCCCGCGGTTTTATGAAACGTGATCACCTGGAGGGGTCCTTAATTTGGAGAAAGATTCATATTTGCCCCCTTTAGACGTATGAATGCTAGTGCATGACACCCCGCGGTTTTATGAAACGTGATCACCTGGAGGGGTCCTTAATTTGGAGAAAGATTCATATTTGCCCCCTTTAGACGTATGAATGCTAGTGCATGACACCCCGCGGTTTTATGAAACGTGATCACCTGGAGGGGTCCTTAATTTGGAGAAAGATTCATATTTGCCCCCTTTAGACGTATGAATGCTAGTGCATGACACCCCGCGGTTTTATGAAACGTGATCACCTGGAGGGGTCCTTAATTTGGAGAAAGATTCATATTTGCCCCCTTTAGACGTATGAATGCTAGTGCATGACACCCCGCGGTTTTATGAAACGTGATCACCTGGAGGGGTCCTTAATTTGGAGAAAGATTCATATTTGCTCCTTTAGACGTATGAATGCTAGTGCATGACACCCCGCGGTTTTATGAAACGTGATCACCTGGAGGGGTCCTTAATTTGGAGAAAGATTCATATTTGCCCCCTTTAGACGTATGAATGCTAGTGCATGACACCCCGCGGTTTTATGAAACGTGATCACCTGGAGGGGTCCTTAATTTGGAGAAAGATTCATATTTGCTCCTTTAGACGTATGAATGCTAGTGCATGACACCCCGCGGTTTTATGAAACGTGATCACCTGGAGGGGTCCTTAATTTGGAGAAAGATTCATATTTGCCCCCTTTAGACGTATGAATGCTAGTGCATGACACCCCGCGGTTTTATGAAACGTGATCACCTGGAGGGGTCCTTAATTTGGAGAAAGATTCATATTTGCCCCCTTTAGACGTATGAATGCTAGTGCATGACACCCCGCGGTTTTATGAAACGTGATCACCTGGAGGGGTCCTTAATTTGGAGAAAGATTCATATTTGCTCCTTTAGACGTATGAATGCTAGTGCATGACACCCCGCGGTTTTATGAAACGTGATCACCTGGAGGGGTCCTTAATTTGGAGAAAGATTCATATTTGCCCCCTTTAGACGTATGAATGCTAGTGCATGACACCCCGCGGTTTTATGAAACGTGATCACCTGGAGGGGTCCTTAATTTGGAGAAAGATTCATATTTGCCCCCTTTAGACGTATGAATGCTAGTGCATGACACCCCGCGGTTTTATGAAACGTTGATCACCTGGAGGGGTCCTTAATTTGGAGAAAGATTCATATTTGCCCCCTTTAGACGTATGAATGCTAGTGCATGACACCCCGCGGTTTTATGAAACGTGATCACCTGGAGGGGTCCTTAATTTGGAGAAAGATTCATATTTGCCCCCTTTAGACGTATGAATGCCAGTGCATGACACCCCGCGGTTTTATGAAACGTGATCACCTGGAGGGGTCCTTAATTTGGAGAAAGATTCATATTTGCCCCCTTTAGACGTATGAATGCTAGTGCATGACACCCCGCGGTTTTATGAAACGTGATCACCTGGAGGGGTCCTTAATTTGGAGAAAGATTTATATTTGCCCCCTTTAGGCGCGTATGATCCCTCGGCCTGCGCCAGGCAGGAACCCGTCCTGGACACTGTTTTTTTTTCGTTGCGGTGGAAGCGGCCCAAAGAAACCCAAAAGGACTCCTGTCGAGAGTCGAAAGTGCCTCCCCCGGAGTGCCAGTGCAGGACACCCCGCGGTTTTATGAAACGTGATCACCTGGAGGGGTCCTTAATTTGGAGAAAGATTCATATTTGCCCCCTTTAGACGTATGAATGGTAGTGCATGACACCCCGCTATGAAACGAGCCAAGCACGATTTGCCCAGTCGATTTCTACAACCTGTGCTTATCTCATCTTCGGCCAGGCGTCCAGGGTGGGGAACATGACGCTTGGCAAGCCGACGCTGATCTGGCGAGACCTGATGCTGGCGTTGTCAGCCACCCTTCGCGTGCGGCCGGGTGCAGCCATCCGCTTGAGCTCGTGGACTGAAGCCTCAGATGGGGGCTCCCCTCTGATGTCCAGCAGCTAGTGCTGACACTTGTCCGAGTTCAAGCCGAGCAAGGTTCCAACACTGCTTTGCTTTGGTGGGTTTGTTGTGTTTCTTGCTATGGCGATGCCAGGGCATGCCGTGGGATGTTTAATGCGTCTTGAGGTGAAACGACATTTTCACTTACCAGTCATGTGTGGAAGTGGGGAGGGCAGGGCATCAAGCGCATCTTCAGGTAAGTACCCCACGCCACACTCCTCATGCAGTTTCCTGTGCTAGCACGGCTCTCACGACGGGGTCAGTTTACAACCGCGGCGCCGCGACACGCTATATACATTGTAGACAAGGATCTCACTGGCGCGAGGATGGCAAAATCACGGCTTTGATCGCTCGGATCGCTCGAGCTCGAGGCTACCTTCCGATCTTGGGAGATCCCCATATTTGAAGTGCGCGCGTGCGTGGGTTTGTGTGTGTGTTGGCGTCGGCAAGGAAGTTTAATACCTGTGCGGAATGTTTACACGTGTTGTGTTGGTTTGTGTTTGATGCAAGCATAAGTAGACATATGCGCGCACACACACACAAATGCATGCAGTTGCATGTGTGTGTGTGTGTTGTGTGTTGTGTGTGTGTGTGTTTTGTGTGTGTGTGTTGTGTGTGTGTTGTGTGTGTTGTGTGTGTGTGGGTACATAGGGAAGCCAACAATAGGGGACTTTGAGTTCAACCGCTGCTTCATGGGAGGCTCTCCAGTTGCATGTTGATGACTCAGTTGCCCAGATAGACCCTTTGGTGTACAGTACTTGGTTTACTTTTCCTTTGAGATCCTTTGAGTCATGAAGGTCAACCTCTTTCCCATAATGATGAAAGAGGACAGAAGGTCATTCTAGCAGCGCTTGATGTTGTTGTTTTTACTCAGTCATTTTACCAAGAAAGTTGCTGGGCTCTCTCCAAATGCGCTTGGGAGTGAATCCAGCCAATCCTGCGTACCTGACTGGCTCGAGACCCGCCAGCCAATTTGGAACCTTTAGAGAGTCCCTTCAAGCGGAACATAGCCTTTTGGGGCCAAAAGTCAGTGAGTCACATTCTATGGCCGTAGGAGGTATCTGTTTGAGACGCCCAAGTCCCACCAACGAACATGGCCGTGCTCAAACCCTTTTGCAAGACTGCCCATGTGGAAAATGCACTTCCGCGTTTGTTGGTAGGGTTTTGTTGGGTAACTCCACCAGAGGAGGGCGCTGCTGAAACTTGTTGTTTGGCTCCCACCTGAAATTGACTTCATTCTGTTCCCACCTAAATTGGCTCTACTTTTCTTTTGGCTTCCAATTGAACGACCTTAGACGCACCCTTAGCTGGCAACATTGGCCTTTCTTTGACTCTTGGACCCTGAGGCCTTACGCCACGGGTCTCAGCGCCTTTGCTGCTTTGGGGCAGGAGAGCTTGGCTTGATCAGCCATGTCTTGCGGTGCTGATGAAAGCTCATGTTCTTATCCTTGCTGCTAGTTCTGACGGATTATGAATCTTTCAATCGGACCACTTGCCAAAGCGGTCGTTCCGACCACCAAAACATTGAGACTCGCAGCAACAAGCAGTTCCGTCCTTGCACTCGTTGCTTCCGCGCTAGTTCTGAGTGGTGCATTCGTTTCCTTTCACCTAAACCTGTGGGTATGGGTCAAAATTATACCAAAGGACCGCAGGATTTAGATCTTAGTCCTTGGTTCCATGAGCCAGGGGTCCATTTTGGGGTTAATTCTCTATTTTTGCCCCACGGCCATGTGGGTTTTTGGAGCCCTCCGGGGGGAAAAACCTGGCCGCCATGCCCGGGACATGGCCAGTTGCGCAGGATGGCCGGGAGGAGCGTGGAGGCCAGAGCCATGGATTTACATGGTTGTTGTTGGGAAACATGTTTCCCATTTTTGCTTATTGTGGTTTGGTGGGAAATCACTTAGCTGCTAAAGTTTAATTTGTTGCTCCCCTTCCAACGTCAACCAAGTTTAGATGGGCGTGATTCTACGGGTCCCCATTATTTTCAACCACTCCCCTATTTACAAACTGGGCTTGATTAATATGGGGTGAACATTATTCTAGGGGTTGATTCCTTTTCCATTCTTTTCAACCATTGTTCTTTTCAAACAGCTGTTTTTAGTGGTTTTCTACAAAAAATGATCCCTGGAAAGAATGGGGAAGCTAACCTTAGAGTGATGCATGGATCAAGGGTCTTGATCTTGCTGGTTCTCAGCAGGGACTGAGGCGATGAACCAGAAGATTCCCTTAAAGGCAACCATAAGGCTGGTTTGCAGCGGACTTCCAAGTATCATGTGTTCCCGGATTATCGGCAGAGATCACTTGAGCTCACTAAATATGGCGAGCTCAGCGAACAGGGTACAACGAACGACTACGGTCCCGTCAGGCTGGTCCGTTTGGGATCCTCTAGCGCATGTTGGATGACAGCCAGTATGGAGCTTGTCCATTTGGGCTGATCCCGGGCTGCAGTCGTCTACTGGCATTGCAGATGTCTCCGTGGTTCTGCATGAGCTGTGCTTGCGAGCCATAACGTTCTAGAGGTAACATCCCACGGGGGCTCCAAGTATTTCCCAACAAGAGTCAATCCGAAAGCCTCAAGTGGCAAGACCATTGCCTAGAGAGTGCTGTCGGCCCTGTGCATTCAAGCCAGCAAGTCAGCGACCGCCAAGTGCCACGGTGAACCGGCCAAGCCGGGCTGCTCTGCGAGCAGGAAACAATCAACATAATATGTGAGTGCTCAATCATGCGAATGCCGGGTATTCTTACAACAGCCCTCAAATCGAGCCAAACCCGCTTTCCAAAGCTGATAAGGGTCCATCAAAAGCAGATTCAGACACCCCGTCAGTATTGTGTTTGCTCGTGGAACGGTTCCTTTCGAAGGAACGGTTTCTCATTCCCTTTTTGACCCTGCCTGTCAGTCTTGCGCTCACCACCCGGCTTTCCGAGTCGGCGGGTTTCGGCGTTGCCCAGGTCTGAATGGTGAAGCCCGGCCCCTGGCAGAGACTTGGGCAGCTCGGGGGGTTGGAGGCGTCGGAAACCAAGCAACTCACAGCCAAGTGATCCGTCCCAAGCTCTACCAGTGACCATTGTTTACACAAAGGCAACTAGCTTTAGGGCTAGGACGGTGCTTAGTGAGAAGCCCTTTTTTACCAGCCAAAAGGAGGTCCCCTTATTCGGAGGTCCCCTGATTTTGCGACATCCTCATGTGCATCACTTCCCGGAACGGCAACCACATAGACGCGTTTTGGCTGGGGGCGTGGGGCCAGGCAGAGGCACGGGTCTGAGGCCCGCCCCTGCTAGGGGTGGCGGGGGGGGGGGGCTGGCTCGACCCAAACGTCCAGAAAAGATTGCGTGAGTCTATATGTATATATACACAAATATATGTACACACTATAAACTCTATATATATATATGTACATATATATATATACATATATATATATATATGTATATATATATATATATATATATTTGTATCCATACTTGCTATGGCTTTTCTTCGGAACACAAGCCCGTGCCAAGCGCTCGTGCAATCTTCGAGGTCATAGACTGCCCGTGGGCTTTGGTGCTGCGGCCGGTGGGCAACGCAGATGTCTGAGATGGGTCCAGGGTTCCCATGTCGCTTTCAAACGTCTCCCCACTAAAGGGAAACTCCCTTTTTAACGGCCCGGAAAAAAAGGCAATCGCCATTCACACAAAGTACTGGGAGCCCTGTCCATTGCGTTTCGGTCCATGGGGTTTTTGAGGTTACGCTTGTCTAAAGGGAATCGACGGACACGAACATAACTGGGTAATTTTATTGCAACCGAAGATTTTGCCAGACATGAGGGCTTTATTTCATAGGGAACCCTTATCGGTTTCCGAAACGCACAGGTGCAGCAAAAGAGGGCCACCAATCAGAGCATGTGTGCGGCGTTGTTTGGGTTCTCTGTTGTTGGCAGCCGTGTTCGGGCGTGAGCGCCAAGGCTGACGAAGCTTTGGTTTGAGGGTCCAATGGACGCTACGCTTGATATTCTAGATGTCGAGAGTAAATCAATCACGTCTAAGTATGAAATTCTGGTAAATTGTGGTGCCCAGTTGTTACCTACTCGCAATGCTTACTGTGGGGAATCCTCTGCACTTTCATTCCTCCGTCAGCTGGCTTGCTGAGGACACTCAGGCTATGCCAAGACTTGCTTGCCCAAAGCGCATCGGCCTTTGAATCTTGTTGGTTTTCGACTTTCTGGTTCCAAGTGTACGTCAATGTTCCAAAGGGCTAACAAGAAGATAGCGATGCGCATTCTTGCAACAGCTGCTGTTGATACATGGGGCAAACAGTTGCCTGCCACCTGCCGCCCTGCAAGCGTTGTTTGTGGGAGGACACGGAATATGAGCCACAATCAAAACCCGGGTAGATGAAGGTTAGTAAGGGACGATCCCAACCATAAATGGCTGGGCCGCCTTCGTAATCCTGTACATGCTTTTGGGTAGACCATTTTAGTACCAGGTTTTGATTCTGGCTCATATGACAATTCAGGCAAAGGGAACGGTCTGGCCCTGCACCTGCAATGTTAACAACTTAGCCACATGCGATTTGCCCTTGCCCGGCGGTTGCCTTGATTGCAGTCGCGTGATGTAGTGTGTCTTGATTCCGTGATTTGCAAGGCCTCAACTTTGGTTGGTGTCACTTGCCTGGTTACATATCAAGTCATGCTAACCCCTTTCATCCCCATTCTGCGGCATTGCCCAGGCCAAGGTGGCATGTCCCAGCCAGCGCACATCCCAAATGTGTCCTTCACTCATCATGGCCACCCCCTCACTCGGCAGGCGAACTCGCACTCCAATGGCTCTCACCCCAATGGCTGTGGCATAGCGCCGGGGCCCTGGCGGTGTGGGGACCCTGGGGCCTTGCAGCAGGGCATTGGGCAGTGCAATACCCATACGCGCGCGCCAGATGGGTGTGTCTTTTTATTGAGGCTACGCCTTCTGGTTTCAAGGGGAACTAGGGGACAACCACCATGTTGGGTGTCCCCTATTTTGACGCATCCCCATGCTCTGTCGAGTCATGGCGACCTCGCAGGGAGACCTGATGACGTATTCGTTCACTGGAATTCCCAAGGCTTGGTCGCCGAGCAAAGACGTTGGATATGCCTTTCACTTCAATGCGAAGGATCTGAGCTGGACCCGAAAAATGCACAAGGCAGTTTAGTCCACTGGGCATGTCTTCCCGGGATGCCCAATTTTACACGCAGTGGGAGAACTGCGTGTTGACGCCCTGCCCACGCTCGATGCCGCCGATGCCATGCAGGCTAATTATGCCATTCAAATCGGGGGCTCTTTGCAGAGAGACTTTCAGTGTCAGGTGCCAGAGCATGTTCATGTTGGATCATCCCCACCCCTGAATTGCTGTGTGGGAAGGGCGGCAGCTGGGGTGATATGGTGTCATGTCAGTTTCCTGCTAGCAGTCTTCAACAGCACTTATAGCCTCAAAATCAACACATGGTGAGTGAAAGAGCTCCAAGGCATGATCAAGAAGGAAAACGTAAAAGGACGCCCCATGTATCTCGTCACAACAGGTCCCCCGAAAGCAGATGTCTTGCATGAATGTTTCTTGGAGTTACAAACCCTAAACTGAACCCTAAGGAGTAGTTGGAGACATGGATGGATTCTTTCAGCAACCTGTTTGCCCGTAGGTCTTTGCAGCGAATGCTGCAGACGCCACCGGGCTCCACCCTTTATGAGGCGACTCGATATCTGGTTCGTCGGCAGCTGAGTTGGCTGTGGGTTAAAAAAAGGTACCCAAGATGGAACCCTGGTAAATGGAAACATGGCCCAGTTCTGGTTTCAAGCTGGAACAGGAACCTGTCCGTTCCATGCTGTTTCTCCTTTTGGCATGGCAGGCAGCCTCTTGCCCTCGGCCCTTGGAGTTTCTAGGCACTGCCGCCCCCGCCATCTCTGGGTTCGAGCCGCGCCCCTTTGTGGCGTGCAGATCTACCCAGAGTTAAGGACCCTTGTTTCGCATCAGGCCATCTCCCTAGCTCGCATCAAGCCACCTCCCACACGCCCTCATGTGGCAGGTAGGGAACGGATGAGATAGAATATCTATCAGACAGGAGTGAAAACTATCATAGTTCTTGGATTTTATTGTTGTTGTTTTTTTTGGTGGTAAGATTTGTGCTCACTATTAGTGTTGTGGGGCAGCCCCCAAAAACTATGCACGTTTGGACTGAGGGCCAACCGACCCCAGCTCTGACTTGGACACACCGACTCGGTGCCGCAGGTGTACGCTTGCCCGTCACCGGGCGCAGCCTTTGAGGCCAAATTGAACTGAGACCAGGGGGTTCTACTACTTTGTTGCCCAGTGGCGCCCTTTTTTCCTTTGTTTTGGGAAGGGTTCCCCTTTAGACTCAACCAACCAAAAAAGGATGCCCTTTTTTTTCCCGTGGCCACTGGGCATCTGAGACTAAATCTGTGTGGCTGGGCATGGGGGGGTTTGTCGTAGTTTGTGAGGGTACCCTCCTCAGGTTGTTTTGCAAGGGAGGCCAGAAGCCAACCACATTTTTGGGTGGGGGGGGGAGCTCAACTAGCGACAAAGTGGACTGCAGACATTGCTGTCGCTTTTTCAGTGCATAGTTTTTGAGCCACAGCCAGAGTAATCTGCTGATTTGGGGCTTCTCCAATGCAAAGCTCGCATCAAACGATCTGTGTGGCCGGCAGCAGTGGCACAAAAAAGGTAAGACAGAGTAAGACAGAACGATACAGCAATACTTCAGTTTTGCAGGCTGTCTCAGCAGATGTGCTGGAGCCTAGTCGGCCAGCTCGGACGCATATTTGGGACACAGTCGTAATTTTGTTTTTCGACTGGTGGCTGTTCTGTCTTGCAAGGTCATTTGCGCATCCTTCCGGCAGACAGCCAGAGTTCTCTTTTCCTGGCCAGTTTCGAACCCATACCAAACGATCACTTGGTTTTGCACGAGCGCAGACCCCCGAGGAGACCTGGTTCAGTTGTGTGTAATACTTCCGAGGAAGGTCGGCACGTGCAAAGCAGAGCTTGCTTTTCATGCATGCATCCGCTGCCACAGCCCGACAGAATGGGCAAAAGACACTTTTTCCAGCATTCATGGAAGTGGACAGGGGGGTTCCCCAAAAAAGTGTTCAATACTCTCCTGAGTGAGCTTCCATGATTCTAGGAGAGGTGCTTCAGTACTGCTTCATGGCATTGTAAGGTGCAGGGGATCGCCTCCAAGACACGTGCCCTTTAGTCCATTTTTTGGGAAGGGTCCCCCTTTAAAGTCAACCAAGAAAAATGATGCCCTTTGTTTCCCATGGCCACTGGGCATTTGAGGAATCGACAAGGGGTTCCCTCACGTTGCAACGGGGGAAGCTCGCCGGTCGTTTTTGGGTCGCAGGCGGGGTGGATGCAGCTCATGGGACGCTTGGTGTCCGCATCAAAGCCGGGGTCCTGAGAAGTAACAATTTGAGTCTGAGTGGCTTGAGGATCTCCGTAAAGTTCACCCCATATTAATCAACCCCAGTTCATAAATAGGGGGTGGGGCCGCTCCAACGGTGATAATTCCCCACTAAACCCAGAGACACCCCCCCATTGGTAAACTGGGGTCGGTTAGTATGAGGGGAACGCTACCTACCTCAAAAATTGCCACTTGTTTTGAGGTCCCAAGATTCCTTGGCTGGTCAACCGTGGTTGAGCTGGGTCACATGTGGGAGGCAGTGCTCTAGCCACACAAACTTGACCCACCCCGCTGAAACGCTGCCAGGTAGTGAACCCAACATGGAAGCTCACCCCTTTCAAAACTTGTAATGTTCACCCCGGATCAATAAACCCCTGGTTGATTAATAGGGGGGTGTCCCTTTTTAGTGGGGATTCATCACTTTTGGTGGGAACACCCCCTAATAATGGGACGGGATTATCAATCCTGGGTCAACATTAGGCAGGGGGCAGGCCATCGGCAAGGGCCCACACAAGCAGCCCACGTCACCCGTTTGAACAGAACTCGTCTATGGGAGGGTTCAGAGCGTGGTTTGTGTCGTCCCCTTGTGTTGGCCACTTCCTTCAAAGCTCGAATGCTTGAGGTTGCCTCAGGGGCACGCCGCAATACCTTGCTCTTGTTTACTGTAGCTTTCAACTGCTTCAACTTGTGTATTGACAGCGCGCTTGCGTTTTGAGTTGTGTTTGGGAGAACTTTCTGTATGTATAGAAAGCATGTTTTGTTTTTAGGACGCCATCACATACTGCCATGATCTGAACTATGGACGTTTTGGGGCATCCACGTACATTGCAAAATCAAATATGTATATCTACATATATATATATATATACATACAAACACATACACACACATACATACATATATATATATATATAAAACACATGTATATATTCAAATACATATATGGATGTTTGTTTTACTCATAAGTGCCTCACGGCAAAACCCCCGTTCTTGCCAGCTCCAGGCTCTCTTTTAAATGGCAAGGGGGGTTGCGCGTCACCTATCTCAGGAAACCAACCCCCCCCCACCGGAAGGACACATTCGTGTTTAAAGCCCCCCCCCCCCCCTACAAGGGACCTTTTTGCTCTACTGCTGTTAGGTTGGATCTTTAGACTTTAACTTTTTTGAATTCCCCTCATATTTCCTGTTAACCAGCAAAAAGCTAAACTTTTTGTTGGGGGATCTACAGCACCCAAGTTTGCTACTGTACTCGAGTTAGCCCCCATCTGGGTCCGAAGCGGAGGTTCATTCCGGAGCCACAGGCCGAGCCCAGATCTCAGACAAATCCCGCAAGCGACTTGCTTCGGTTGCAGGTGCCGTGCTCTCTTTGGAGATGTGCTGTGTTGATGCCCCAGGATGGCTGTTGTTGGGAAACATTTTACGTTGTGCTTATTGTGGTTTAGTGGGAGATCCCCACTTAACTGCTAAAATTTACATGTTTGCTCCCCTTCCAACGTCAACCAAGCCAGCATGCGCATGTGGTATCATGTGGTCACATGCAAGCATTCGGAAGTGGAGTGGAGAAGTGTTCTCTACAACCTTATTGTGGATGTCAATCAGGATCGGTTGATTGGGATTGTGTTAAGAGGAGGTTCACAGTTGTTGAAGTCGCCCAAGATCGGATGACAGTGTAAAGTACCGGAGCACCACTAGAAAAATTGACCCAAGTCGCGTCCACCGCGTCTCCAGATAGCAATACCTAGTTGCCACTTCTCTCAAGACTCCGCTTGATCGATTCTCTGCTTGGAGAGCTCGCCCAGGTCATTGCACTTGCTGTGGTTCCGCCACCAGAAGAAGGCCATTGGATACCATGCCTTGGCGGATCGCAGATGCTGACTCAGGGGGCTACACCTTGAAATTGAAACGGCTTGCGGGATTGGTGACGGAGCATTTCTGAGGCCCAATCTTGCGGGGCTACACTGACATTCGCCCTCAACAGTGTGGTCCCGATCCTTTTGCTTGCGCGAATTCTCAATGTTTACATGGTTTGCAGTTCTATTTGTGCGCTCTTTCCAGGGGCGTGCTGATGAACTTGACCTTGAGGGCTCGGGGTTTTCAGGCTACATCTGCACTTCTGTTGAGTGCCAACTGCCCAAGCAACGAGCAGCGCCCCTCCCCACAAGCACCGCCTTCATGGATGATCTATTGCCAGATATTGCCAATACTGAACGTAGAGACGTGCTGAAACGACCTTTCTGATGAGGCGTGAAGTCTTTTGGAAGTCTCAGTCAGATGGACCAATTCTGTCGAGCTCACCTGGCGGTAAAGCGAGCTTGACAGTCCTGTGCAAGTTAAGCTGTTTTGCAGAGGGACCACTACAGCAACCAAGTCATGTAAGACTGGCCGCTCTCCAGGAGGAGGATTACATGCTCCGGCCAGAATGGCTGCAGGACAGGGTGGGGCACGAGGCTAAAGTGAGGCGTATGGGGCACATGGGCTGTGGCATTTCGGCAATCGTTTTTAAATGCTGGACCCCCCAAAATGGCGGGTTTTTCCATCTAAAGCCATCCAAAAAGGGTTCCTACGTTGCACGGCATTTTTCCGAGGACCGCAATCGAGACGGCTTTCTCCGTCGTGCTTTTTGGTGACTGTGGTAGGGCGATCTTTGAGGTCATCGCCAGATTCAGTACCCTCCAAAATTTCAACACCTTTTAGAAGCAAATTGTCTTCCGGGTCCCTTTCAGGTTGCAAGTTTGTTTTTGTGGGAATCATTAGGAGACGCGCCGTCATGCCAAGATCAGAGTGCTTTGCGCCAACTTTGTCGCAGGAGCTGAACCCTTCACACAGTGCTTGTGGCCAGGTTCCTAGAGAGCCAAGTTTGCGAGTTCATCCTTCATCCGGCCCTTCACTGCGGATTCCCACAATTTTGGCCAGGTGTGTGTGTGTGTGTTTGTGTGTATTTTTGTGTGTTTGTGTGTGTGTGTGTGTGTTTGTGTGTGTGTGGGTGTGTTTGTGTGTTTGGGTGTTTGTGTGTTTGTGTGTCTGTGTGTTTGTGTGTCTGCGTGTCTGTGTGTCTGCGTGTCTGTGCGTCTGTGTGTCTGTCTGTGTGTGTGTGTCTATGTGTGTGTCTGTGTGTGTGTGTGTGTGTCTGTGTGTGTGTCTGTGTGTGTGTGTGTCTGTGTGTGTCTGTGTGCGTGTGTGTTTCTGTGTGTGTGTGTGTGTCTGTGCGTGTGTGTCTGTGTGTGTCTGTGTGGGTCTGTGGGTCTGTGCTTCTGTGCGTCTGTGCGTCTGTGTGTCTGTGTGTCTGTGTGTTTGTGTGTTTGTGCGTTTGTGGGTTTTTGTGGGTTTTTTCTGTTTGTGTGTTTGTGTGTTTGTGTGTCTGTGTGTCTGTGTGTCTGTGTGTGTGTGTGTCTGTGCGTCTGTGCGTTTGTGCGTCTGTGTGTCTGTCTGCGTGTGTGTCTGTGTGTTTGTGTGTCTGTGTGTCTGTGTGTCTGTGTGTGTGTGTCTGTGTGTGTGTCTGTGTGCGTCTGTAAGTGTCTGTGGGTCTGTGGGTCTGTGCGTTTTTGCGTCTGTGTGTCTGTGTGTTTGTGTGTTTGTTGGTTGTTGTGCGTTTGTGGGTTTTTGTGCGGTTGTGCGTTTGTGCGTTTGTGCGTTTGCGCGTTTGTGGTTTGTGCGTTTGTGCGTTTGTGCGTCTGTGTGTCTGTGTGTCTGTGTGTCTGTGTGTCTGTGTGTCTGTGTGTCTGTGTGTCTGTGTGACTGTGTGTTTGCGTGTTTGCGTGTTTGCGTCTTTGTGTCTTTGTGTCTTTGTGTGTTTGTGTGTTTGTGTGTTTGGGTGTTTGGTTGTTTGGGGTGTTCACACACACAAACACACAAACACGCAAACACACAAACTCCCAAACACCCAAACTATGCATGCGTCGTATGCATACGCATATGGAGTTACGCCGTCTACTCCCTAGCGGCTAAAGCACGCTTTGTGCTGTACAATGGCTTGGGCTTGATAGTCGTTGAGGAGAACGGATGCATGCTGGACCAGATTCACGGTGGGCTGGCCGTGAACATGAGCGAAGCGTGTATGGATCTACATTGCACCAAGGGATTGAACGGTGACACGTAGGTGAGGATGCCCTGGTCCTTTTTGCTGCAGAGGAGCTTGATGGGTTGTGGCACGAATCGGCCCTGGCACCCGACGGGCATGCATGGCAAAGGCGTATGACGTGGCAAGCGGCCATGAATATACATCTGTGGGTGGGCGCATGCACACACGTACGTACATACATACATACATACATGCATTTATGCATACATACATTCATGCATGCATGCATGCATGCATATATACTTGCATACATATATGAATGGGTTTGCGTCAAAATGGGAACCTAAACACGGCAGTGCTCCTTTTGGTTTTCCGTTAAACGGTGCTCCACAAAGCACACCTACATCATCATGGCCTGGCCAGCTTTGTGTTGGGGCCAAGCGCGGCAGTTTTACACTGCGACGATGCGCCACGACGCTGAACCCAATCACATGCATTCAGGCAAGCTATGTCAGGGGTGGCTATTTTATCAGTGACGTACTAGAACGCTTAGGGGAGCATGACAACTGCCAGAGGAAGCATCCTTGAACTATGCGAAGGCTGCACGCTTCATAGGGTTGTTCAATGAGTCCTGTGGCAGAACAGCATGTCACGGGCACGTGTGACTTGGCAACGATTGGCATAAGACTAGCACTGACAAGGCTGGTGGTCAACAGTGTTAATGCAGCCACTGAGCAGTACAACCCAAAAACCAAAAAGACACTTGCAATTATTTGAAAGGAGAATCAGATTCCATTACATCATGCCCAACACTCCCTCGTGACAGTGGGATGCCATTGCTGCTCAATCGTTTGCTTCCTTGGATTGCCAAGACGTGGATGCCCCATGGTTGGTACGTGGGTGTTCGGCCAAGTTAGTAAGTTGTTGGGAACCTAGGTTATAACCCACGTACAAGTCCAACTTAGTTGGGTTAACGGGTTGTAACGCAAATGGCTAACCACGTACTAACCTGGCCGAACATCCAAGTAGGGGCACTGCTTTGCGTTGATTGATCTCTACATGCCCTCATGCTTCGCCACCGTAACTCACAAAGGAATAATGTTGACCCCATGCTAATCAACACCTGTTTGTCAATAGGGGGGTGCCCTTGGGTGGGGAACAGCCCCCAATTGGTAAACTGGGGTTGGTGATTGTGTCAAAGCCAATGGGATCCCATTTTGGGGTAGGTGAATTCACCACCCATTTCAGAACCTATTTCAGTGCTTGGATTGGGACCCTTTTTTCTGTGGTCTATCTTAGTAGACGAAAACCCTCCCCCCCAAAAACCTCGAAAAAAGGGCACTATTGGGACACCTAGATGGGCGAGCCGCCCCTTCCAGCTTGGGTCTTCCTTTCCGAGGCTCCGAGCACTTCTCGCGGCTCTTGGAGCGGCAGCAGCGCGCGCAGCAGGGCCAGGGGGGCGCCTTCGCGCCGGACCCCTTGCCGAACAGCAGGCGGAGTGGGGTGGTGTGACGTGTGGGTAGCGGTGGGTTGGGACAGGTTGGTGTACCTCGAAATTTTCCTCGCTTTTTGGGCACGGGGGCGGGAGGAGGGGGGATGAGTCTTACTGAGTAGTTCCGAATTTAATCCTGAATCCTTTTGTCAGACGGTGGTGGCTTTCCTTGTAGTGGTGTCACGGGTTGCGGATTAGGACAATCAGGATCCCCTTTTGTTGACCCATTTAGTGTTCTGTCCTCTGCAAACCTGACTGTAGTCAGGCAACGTGGGACTACCAGGCCCGCGGCCTGTGCCAACCTTAGCCATTTTAGAAGCAAACGCCGGGCTGGTGCCTCGTAGCCGCGCAGGTGGGTTTGGAGCGCCGGCATGAAGGTGCTGGGCGGGGGAGTAGGGAGGGAGGTTCTGCAAGTAGCCTTTCACAAACATGGATGCGCAAAGGGCATTTTCCAAACTTTGGAGCTTCCATAGTGCTTTTCTCATGACCGTCGTAGAACTATCATGCTTTTGAGATCTCATGAGTCTGGAGCATGCATTCTTGCAAGCGATTGCTGGGAGAGAGCGTGGACGATGCTCAGAGGGCTATGTGAGCACACGCGTGCAAACGGCGGTTTCGAATCTGAACGCTTGATTTGCTCCGGAAAGCGGCGCAAGGATGTTTCGGTTTCGGCCCATGACTCTGTTTGGATGATATCAGGGGAAGAAGAAAGATCACAAGCATAGAGACAAACGTGGTTCGCACATACGGGGAAGAGAAAACCTGCATGAGCTCCACCAGGTTTGGCTTCCTGATGACGCGACTTGCGCGTACCACACAACTCAGCTTTCACTTTGGCAATCAGTGTTGTTTTGCGCGACCAAGCTGAAAAAGCAGTCCCCTTCTCTTCTAGTGGATCTAGCTCCTCTTCCACCCGTTTGTCTTGAGAACGCTCGTTTCTCCCCACCCCTACTTGGGAACCAGTCTAAATGTGTGGAATCTCTTTGTGCATCTGAGGGCAAACGCTTTGGATGGTTTCGGTATGGGTGATTAGGTTCATGACCCCTATCAGTTGTGCAGAGGTCGGGGAGTACTCATCGGTTTCCAAATGGCCCCCCTCGGGTGTTTGTGGAAAAATAGCGGGGCATTTGACTCCGAAGTCATTTTTCGATGAAGTGCTTCCATCAAATAGGAGACCACGAAAGATGGGTGGGTTTCCTTTGGCTTCCCTTTCGGCACCATCCAAATCGGATCCTAAAGTGTAGGAGTTCGAATCAATTGAAGCACTCCCCAGAACCTGAAACTCCCAAGAGAAAAGGACAGCTCAGCACAGGATACCGGAGTGGAGAATGTGGTGGTTCCATGTCAGAAGTCAATGGTTTCGTGCTTTGTCTCCCCATCTTAGGTGAGAGTAGATTGTAGCAGCGGCTTCATGCTTATTTTTTTGGGGGGGGATCGTGGCTTTCTCCTTCTTCTTTTTTTGGGGCGGGGGGAGAGTCTTCATACGATTCTGCAGGCTGAACATGGAAGCCACAGCGCCATCGGTGGGAGGCGCCTAGCCTCGAGTCCTGCCCTCTAGGCCCAGCCCGGACTCTCCAGCTTCCCGCGTCTCTCCGAAAGGCTGGCACTGGCCACGGGGGGGACTGGTTGCCCCCGTTCAGATCTAAGCCACCAGATGGCTTCGTGTGTGTGTGTGTGTTTGTGTTTGTGTTTGTGTTTGTGTTTGTGTTTGTGTTTGTGTTTGTGTTTGTGTTTGTGTTTTGTGTTTGTGTTTGTGTTTGTGTTTGTGTTTGTGGTTGTGGTTGTGGTTGTGGTTGTGGTTGTGGTTGTGTTTGTATGTGTGTGTATGTGTGTTTTGTGTGTTTTGTGTGTCTTGCGTGTTTTGCGTGTTTTGCGTGTTTTTGTGTGTTCTTTTTTTTTGGGGGGGGAACCCGTGGTTAATTGGTTTGAAAGGCAAACCAAAAGGAAGCCCCACCCGTTTTCCGGGGTCCGGAATTTAGAACTTTGGGTTTTCACCCACAAATGGCCCTTGCCCCCAAAAAAGTGTTCGAAGTCTTCGTCCAGCGCCATTGGGTCATTGGGCAAATTGGAAGGTGCAAGCGGTTTCTCCAAATCGACACCTGTCTCCTTTCCCCCTCCCCACCCACACTGGAAGCCGAATGTCAGGATTTGCCGGGCAGTGCCTTTGGACTGTCAATTCCCTTCAGCCCGCCCGTGATCAGACCACAATGCAAGATGGGGCTATCCTTTGGAGTCTCCTGCAGATTCCAAAAGAGGATCCACCATGTTGTCAGTTTTTTTTTTTTTGGCTTATGAGTTTGTTGTTTTAGACAGTCCTCTCAAGAACAGTGTTCGTTTGCCCTGGAACCGCACTTACCAAAAGGTGACAAGTTGAACGGACTTGGGTAATAGTGCCTTTTGCTCCGAGCTCCTTCCGAGCATGACCATCAAGTGACTGTCCACTTTTTACCAACTCTAGTGGGGAAGGAGATGTTGGCATCACTTGATTTGGAAATTGCAATTTGTTACTGCTTTGTGGGCCTCAACTCAAATTTGAACAATCGCTTTCCAACTCTGCAGCACAAAGAGGCAACGGAAGGGGAGCTTGCAGTTTGCGCTGCGCAGTGCTAGCATTCCACACAGTACGTGAAATGAACCAGTGCACACTGATCCAGGTCATACAATCGTCGAAGTCAGATCTGGTAAGGGCTGGCCCCAGCATGCTATCATTATCATTGTCGTAGGTGAGCAGTCCAATTATTTGTCTTCCGCGTTTCTGGACTTCTTAATTTTGGCGAGATCACAGTAGTGGCAAAAAGGACCAGCTCTTCCACCAAAATGCATTGGCCACCAAGATTGAATTCTTTTACAGTGCTACGCACATATGATATACGGTGACAAATCTCGCTTTTGTGGTCAAGAAACATCCGAAACAGTCAGTCGAGTCTCCTGTTCCCTTTTGGTATTTCGTGGTTTCCCCTAGCAGAAACACGCGGTGTGTGTAACGAGGAAGGACCGCCAAATCCGCCCGCCAGTCCCCGGACGCCGAGCAGTGCCAGGTCCTCTAGGCTGGAGTCGTCCCTGGACGTCCCAAACGGGGAATGTAGGCAACGTGGGCAACAAGGAACCCAATTTGTTGTTGTTGGGGGGGGGGGGTCCTCCTGGTTTGACATGTTGGTGCCGCTGATGCGTTGAAGTTAATTGAAGTGTGTTTGTGTGTGTGTGTGTGTGCGGTTGTTTGTGTCTGTGTGTGTGTGTTGCTTGTGCATGTGTGTGTGTGTGTGTCTGTGTGTCTGTGTGTGTGGGTTTGTGTTTCCCCTCTGTGGTCCGGCTGCCCCCCTCCCCCCTGCCAACAAAATGATCCAAGAATTGTTGCTCAATCAATGGGTAATCAGTGTCAACACAGATGCACTTCCAGTGTCAAGTCAAGCGAGCTCAGTACTTACCCACATAAAACTTCTTAGGCTGAGGATCCCTGCCTGCGGTCACGTTCCATTGTGAAACGTACAGGTCCCACCCCAAAACAACGATCCCTAAAGACAATTAGAGGTTCACGTTGCTTCCATGTTGCATGGTTGTTGTTGGGAAACATTTTACATTTTTGCTTTATTGTGGTTTAGTGGTTGAAATGCAAATCCACTTAACCGCTACAACATATTTGTTTGCTCCCCGTCCAACGTCAACCAAGGTCGGACGGCATCTGAACTGTTGGAAGTTCGGCTGACTGACCAGTTGGCATCGCACGCGCGTTGCCCCGCTTGAGTTGGGCCAGGGACTCCTTGGCTGCGGCCTTGCGCCAACGTGGCGGCAGGCGCGGCTTTCCTCCGGTTGGGGAGGGAGGGTGGTGGAGACTTTGGTTTTTTTTCTTTTCTTTTCTCGCATGCAAAATGATCCAACTCATCTTCTTTGTTTCGCGATCTGAGGTTGACAGTAAGCTTTTCTCTCCTCAGGTGCAAAGCAAGCTATTCAGATTCACCATTCCACTTTCCCAATATCTACACTCATCCTAGAAACTGACAGAAAGCTGCGGCACTCGCTCAAATCTCCGCAGCTCGGCTCCAGCGGTCGCAGCCAGCGCTTGGTCGGCGGATCCATGGCGCATGTACCGCCGGGCGCTGGCGGCGGTCGAGAGCTGGAGCCTGGAAGGCGGATCGATCGAGACATCGCAATGTACGTTCTGTTACGAGGCGTAGGGAAACCAGTGGGGGGTTACGCAGGTTTTGGCCCATGCTTCCACTTGGCAGGGTTCATGTCTCCATTGTTCCTGTATGTCGCAAAGTGGCAAAGCTATGTCTTGTCCACAGCATCGGGCAGTGGCGTGCTCAGCTTCGTTGTGGAGGGAGGTGCGCAAATCTCCCACCTTCAGCGGCTGGCTCTGCTTGGCTTGCTGGTTGCAACTGGCGGATGGCCCATGGCTTGTTGGCCGATAGGACCGGGACCCAAGCTGAAAGTCTGAAGAGCGGGCAAACCGTGCCAGGTGAAGATCTGAACCCTGAGATCTTGTCAGCCTACCGTTGCGCGGCGCAAGGGAGGCACCGACAAGTTCACGAGCTCATAGTAACTTCGCAGCGGTGTAAAGCAAGTTTTCTCATTGTCCAGGAACTGAATGTCCCTGTTGGAGGGAAAATGCCACAGACATTGAAAGGCCTGTCCCTGTTCCCTTTTTTTAGTCATGATCCATTTGCACGTAGCGTTTAGAGGTTGGCTGTGCTGGGAGCAGCATTGGCATGCAGTTGGGCCCGTATAGGCTCGGGAGAGAAGTGTATGATCCAGCATGAATGTTGCTACCAGCTAGTCAGCAATCATTGAGGCATGATCATTGAGGGTGTATGGCACAGGTATGTGCAGGTCAGGTTCATAATTTCTCACAGACACAACCGCAGAAACGCAGAGAAACAACGCACTTTGACGCCTTGGATTTTCTTCGTGCCGATTTGCGGCCGGCCTACTCAGAGCACTCAAGAGTTAAGCCGTGTGGCAAGCCAGAAGCGATTGCTGATCCAGGTTTGCTTGGAAGCCCACTCGGAGGAGTAGGTTAGAGCCATACATATTGAACGGATTCTGGCTGAGTTTGGGGGGACTCACTAGAATTTTGCGGCCGGCGCGCGTTTTCACAGTGCCAAGGAGAAGCAGCAAGCTGGGCCTTGGCCCTGGGCAGGCGAACGATATGGCTGGGGGGGCCTCTCATGGTTAAAGCTGGCTGAAGCTCTAGGTGTGCACACGATCTCCATCATGTGCTGAGCGTCTCAACTGATAGCTGGATGTGCTGGTAGTGGATGGTTCTTCAGTGTGACCGCTCCTTTTGGACCCAGGCTCACAATTTGATTGTTTTGGGCTACGTCATCCGTGATGAGGCAGTTAGGTTTCTTCGGCTTGTGCGGAATCGGGTGGATTCCTGGCAGGTGCACTCACTGTTTTGCAGCAGCAAGTGTGTCGTGGGCGGTTTGTTGTTTGGGGCAGATTGTGGTTGACCGAGGGAGCGGCTGCTGCCGTGAATGACCTTGCGAGCAGTACACCCTTATGCTACCATTAAATGTTTGGCCCCTGTCTTGTGCAAGACGGACCGCGTGTGCATGGCAGGGACCATCTTGCCATCGCGGATGTTGGGGCCGGTGTAGGCGCCCCGGCCTTTCACGTGGGATAAATGTATGTTGCTGTGTCTACGAATGGCTTTCAAATCGTATACAAGGGCACATTCTATGCGGATGGGGCCTTCACGTTGGGATTCATCAAGATGCTGACCGGAATGATGTAAAACGTCCGGTTCAGTGGCAGGTGTGTTTGGTTTTTTTGTTTGTTTGATTCAGATGCTGACTGTTTGAGAAGATGATCAGCCTTAAGTAGCACCCCCCCCTTTCTCTTCGATGGACAGCCCGGAATCCTGTTACCCTGGATCGTTGTTACCTCCAACCTGCTCGTGACAGGCCCTGTGTGAGAAGTGGAACTCAAAAATCTTACTTGAGCCCATGCTTGTGGAAACATGTTTTTCTGCGCAACCTTCAGCAATACCTTGGGAATCCCCTTGAAAGTTGTGCAGTAGCCAGGGGATGGCAATCCCACTGAACCGTGGGATTTGTCCCACCAGGGTTTGGATGGGTTTGGCAACATTTGTCTACACAACCACCCCCTGCTCCCTTTTCTTAAGGAACACCAGAAGGAGGTTGCTTCAACATCTGTGGTTTAACCCCCCCAACCGGAAGGCCCAGGCATCCGCCCCAATAGTGGGTTAACTGCCAAGTGTTGACCATGGGTCAAAGTTTGGTGACATCTTAATGACAAACAAAGACCTGACTCAGAAGTCATGATTGGGCATGCGCGCAAACCAGCACAAGACTGCGAACTGCACGGCTAGAATGCGGGGCTGCCGCCCTCTCCCCCCCCCCCCCGGCCCCCAGCAGGCGGAATGTTCCAGGCCGCAGGGCGCAGGGAACACATGTTCACCAGGGAACATGGTCCCTCAAAGCCTCAGACCCTCAAAGCATCAAAGCCTCAGACCCTCAAAGCCTCAGATTACCCCATGCCCTAGGCAGAGATCTCCTCTACATCCGGCAGAGCTTCGGCCAGCTGGGCCTGCCACTGCAGGCGGTTGAGGGATGTGGTGCCAGGCGATAATTGAAGAAACCCTCACCTTCCATGTTGGATACATATATATATATAATGTTATTATTAGTATTCTCCCGTGTTGGATTGAAAGGGAATCTATTATGTTACGTTTATTGTTATTTTCCCCCTGTTGATTTTAATCAGGGAATCTATCACTACTGGGAAAAATATATATGTTATTTTCCTATCTGGGGACTTAAGCAGAATGGAGGACTCAGTTGCCCACAGCGAGTCGACCTTTTCACCTTTTGGTTTTCCAAGTTTGGCCCCAAAAGGTGAGCACATCACCTTGCATTTCTGGGTGACATTTTACATCATACACGCATGTTGAACATGTATATATGTATGTATTATCATATATGTGAGATATAGGACAGAATGTACACATGTTACATATTATATATATATATGTATATTATATTTATATATATATATATGTATCTATTTGTATATGCATACACATGTATATACGCATAAATATGTCTATGAATCCTGTATATAAATTCCGTAACATACACCATATTACTATGATCCTGGAGATTCTGCTCGTGCCTCTATACACGTCCATACGGGCCGACCTCGAGATTCGCTTAAGCCAGCATTCCGGCTGGCCCGGAATGCTAGCTTTGAGGGAGGTCCAGATGTTCAGCCTCGCAATCAGGGTCTCCAGCAAGGTTGACTGCCAGCGTTCACACTGATGTCGACCCCACATTAATCAACCCCTGTGTGTGAATAGCGTGTTCCCCTCCAAAAGTGGTTTGATTCTAACCACTAAACCCACTTGGACACTTCTCGACTGAACTGGGGTGCAGGAATATGGGGTCAGCGTTGTGAGGGGCCAGGGGTTTTCATGCGGCCGCCAGGTCGTGGCCGTTGAGCCCAATGAGCCGCATGGCGAAATAGCGGGGGTTCCCTTGGTTGCGTGTTGGTTGGTTGGTTGGTTGGTTGGTTGGTTGGTTGGTTGGTTGGTTGGTTGGTTGGTTGGTTGGTTGGTTGGTTGGTTGGTTGGTTGGTTGGTTGTTTCCAACGGCCTGAACTCATTCGGGAGGTTTGACTTGAAGATATGTTTGGGGAAGTTGATGCCATCTCAGAAGCCCTCATATCTCGAGTAGGGGCTGGCAAGAAAGCAATTGCTGCCTCACAGAAGCCAGGAACATTCTTGCTATCCAGCTGAACTCACCCTTTTCCCTTGGATACGTGCAGAGGTGTGTAGCAATATTTCGAATTTCCATCGAGCAAGCAAGCACATGGTTGGTTTTCAAGCTCCAGCTATGGGAGGTTCAGCGATTTACCCGGTTTTTTTGTTCAGCGGCCGCCAAAGCGGTACCATTTTTCGAAATCACGTATGTGGCCTTGTTCGCTTTTGACATGTCATGGGAATGTCAGGGCTCATGCCAGGTGCGCATCATTCGCAGGCATGCATCTCCCACATGCAAACTCCCTGAGATGCTAGAATAACTCCGGACGCGCTTGCCCGGGGCTTCCCTTTCGAAGCAGTCATGGGCTCGAAGTGTTCGTGTGATTTCAACCACTTGTCTTAGAGCATCCCTACATCGAGGATGTTTGAAAGAGCCGCTCTTTTGAATCTCCACCCCCGATGATGGATTTGGGTTGCAACCTCCCCCTTTTCCCGACAAGCAGCTGATGCACCCTGAAGGACGGATCCCTGTAAGGGCTGGCACTTGGATGGCCGAGGCTGGCGTGGCCAGCTCTGCAGGAGCGCTTGCTGTGGTGCTCTGGAGTGGTGGTGAAGGATGCTGCGGAGCTTTCTGCTGCCGCTGGGTGCAAAATCGGGCGTTTGTCTCTTGGAGAGTTCCATGAGTGGCTTCCCCTTTGCCCGACAATTTCCATAGGCGTAGCCTAAAGGAAGACTTAATCACGCGATGGCATGACAGGACTTCAAACATGTCGATTTTTTTGGTTGCTGCTTTGTGAGTTTCCTGGTAATGATGCGTTGGGAGTCCGCTCTCCAATCCCAATAGACTAAGGCCTGTTTGTTGTTTGTTTTTTACTCTTTTTCCCAAGGTATGGGGTCTCTTCCCAGATAGATTTGTAGCTTTCGGGGATGAAAAGGAGGGTTGCAGGGGCTTCTGGCTCTGGGCACTGTCTTTTTTTGGGGGAGTGCACCACTTTGTGCGCTTTTTCTGGTGGGGTGATTTGCCGAACGGCTCCAGTTTTCGGTGCAGTTTTTTTTTGCGGGTTCCCCCACTCCCCGGGGCCCCGGGGTTCCCCCAGCACCCTGGCGCAGGGGAGCTTCGACCTGGCGGTGCTGCAGCAGGTGCTCTGCTCCGCAGACGCTCCGCAGCAGCTGCTCGCGGAGCTGCGCGGCGCCCTGAAGCCAGGCCCCTGCGATCGATCGATCCACGCGGGGGACGGAGGGGGACGGAGGGCCGTGGATCCGAGTTGGGGGGGTGGGGGGTCTTGGCTCTTGGGGACCCTTTGGATTGTTTCTTGCGACTCCGAAAGAAGGAAGGTGAGGTAAACACTCAAGGGAATTGGGTTCCAAGGTTCGGCACCAAAATTCAGCTTGGAGTTGGGAAAAGCGAGTGTCGGAGCGGTTCGACGAAAGGGTGCACTTCGTGAGGCGCTTGTATTTGGACTTTTTTATTTATTTTTTTTGTTTCTGGGTTGTACCCAGGGAAGCCAAAGGAACAACAAGTTAAGTTCCCGTTTCCTTTTTATTTTGGTGGTGGGGAGGGGGAATTTGAAGACAGCCATGGGGGAGGCCATTTGAACATTTGAAGACAGACTCATGTGAAAAGGCACGGCTGGCAAGTCAAGGATCTGTAAAGTTACTGTAAAGTTGGTCCTTGAAGTGGTTGGAGACATCCTGCACAATATCGAGCTGAAGGGTTTATAGATCGTGTTTGGGTTTGGCAGTCTAAAGCCCAAGTCACATCGCCAATCCAATTCAAGCACAACTCAGCCGCTCGCGCACAAGTTGGTTCATGCTGGTCCGCGTAATTGAGGGCACTTCTCTGCTTGAGCATGAAACTCCTGGCCGACACAGGTTGAAAACGATTAGAATGGAGCGATACCTTAGATGCGCTATGCACGAAGCCAGCGGTTGAAACATGTTGACCACGGTGTGCTGGCAGGTGAAAGGCAGCCCTCAAAGCAAGCTCACACGGCTTGAGGCGTAAGTTCCTCCTCCTTTTCACGGATCATAATGTTGACCCTGGATTAAGAACCCCTGTTTATTAATACAGAAGAGGCCGCCATGGGGCCTGCGTTTTTGCAATCAGCCGTAAAAATATGAAAACACAAAAAGCAACAATCTGTCAGACAAAGCTCAGGCAAGTCATCTCCTTGCATTTCCCCCGCAGGATTGTAGTTCTTTGGTTTTTTTTGGTTTTCTTCGAGGAAGCCCCAGAAAAACAATAAAACCCCGCCAAAAAAAGAACAATCTGGCAGACAAAAGCTCAGGCAAGTCATCTCCTTTCATTTCCCCCTCAGGATGTTTTCCCCCCCACGCCCCCCGGGGCTTTGGCATCCCTGCATTTGCGCTAGCAAGCCCGGACTTGGTCTCAGTCGTCCCTCTTTACTCGGAGGAAATGGGGAATTCCAGGGGCGAATGCAAAGGGAAGTGCTGGGAGAATACTGGGAGACTACTAGGGGTATACCAAGAAATACTACAAGGAATACTAGGGCAGTACCAGGGGAATTCTCACAGAATGCAAATACTAGGGGTAAACAAATGCTGAAGGAATATGGAAATACTGAGGGATAAACTTGGGGAATACGGGGGGGGTGCTGAGGAACACTAGGGGTAGAGAATATGAAGGGAATAGGGGAATGCTAGGGGCAGTTTTAAAGGAATAATAGAGGAATTCACACGGAATAGCGAGGGAATACCAACGGAATGCTAAGATTTATAAATGAATAAAAGGAACACAACCAGGAAAAATTGGGGAATACCAGGAAGGAGTACAAAGTGAAGACTAGGAGAATACTAGGAGAGTACTATATAGGGGAATGCTGGGAAAATGGGGTATACCGAGAATATACTAAGGAATACTGGGTCAATGTTTAAGGATGCTAGGACAATACAATTACTGGGGGTGGGAGAATGCTGAAGGAATAGGGATATATATGAAGGGGAATGCTAGGCCAATACTAGGGAAGCACTATGGGTAAATACTAGGAACATCTAAGGGAATGCTGGGGGCTACTTGGGAATGCAAGGGGAACATTGAGGGAAACTAGAGGGTACACCAAGACCCCTAGTCTTTTCTGAGTATTATCCTATCCCAAGCATTCTCAAAGTATCCTCCCATTTTTCCCCAAGTAGTTTCCTGTTCGCCCCTCGGTATGCACCTGGTATTCCCTTGGTATGCCCACAGATTCCTAAAGGAACACTGGGCAAATTTAGGGATACTTGAGAACACAAAGGGAATGCTGAGAAAAATACTCAGGGAATATTAAGGAGATACTGAGGGAGCACTGAGGAAATACTAGAGGGTATGCTAAGAGAACACTACATGAATAATAGGGGAATACAGGATACTGAATACTGGGAAAATGCTAGGGAATCGCCAAGGAAGTTCTTGGATAATATTGCGGGAATATTAGAAGAGTACTGAGTACTGAGCGAATACTAGGGATATACCAAGAAAATGCTAAAGGAATATTAGGGCAATATTAGGGGAATACTTGGACAATACTAGGGGAATACCGAGGGAATACTTGCAGGCATTACAGCAGGAATCCTTGGAGAATACTGCAGTGGATGGCCTCAAACAAAGCACGTGCGAGTAAAAAGTGCATCCATCCATGCCAAGGCGTAAAAAAAGGCTGATTGCAAAAACACAGGCCCCATGGCGGCCCGCTCTCTATTAGTATGGAGGTGTCCCTGGTTTTAGTGGGGATTTATCACTCTTGGAGGGGAACACCCCCATATTAATAGACAGGGGTTTATTAATCCGGGGTCAACATTACGAGCCATCGGTGTCCGCTTTCAGGGGGCGGTTTGCTCTTCGTGGAGCATATGTGCTCCTCCCTGGGCTTTCGCTTGCTGCGGCCACTGCAATGGACGCTGTGCGGTGCCTGGGCTGAGCAGTGCGCACGGCGCGGTTTCCCGGGAATGCCAAGAGTACAGCCCATCTCGTTTTCCAATCATGGAGCGGATCATGGTAGCGCAGGGGCCTTTTCAGGAGGGTAGTTTTCGACCCTCCCCCCCGGTCCGCCTTTCCAAAAGCCATTGGACCCAGCTTTGCTTTGGGCAATTTCGATGTTCCACCGGCCAGTCCTCACGTTGCTTTGTGACCCATGTCCCCATAGCTGGCTACTTAAACCTGGCATCGCGAAGCGCCAGAGAGGAACACTCGGCTTCCCGTGTTCAAACCCAAGGACTGAAGCCACGGACGGGCCTGCTCATTTTGGTTGCTTGGCAGGTTGCTCCCAGGTGCATGTGACAGTTTAAGCATCACGTTTGCGCCTCCAGACGCACGAACAGCTTTTCCGTTACTGGGGTTTGTTTCATGAGTGTTTGGCCTGTGTTTTGTTGTTCATAATTGGGTGCTTGCTTCATTTCTTCTTGAGCTCTTGAAATGGACCACGAATTCCCCAGCACACGGCTGGGCGCTGTTGCGTTTCGCGCCAAGGCTGCGACCTTTGCCGAGATCCTGCTGCGCTGCTGCGGTCCTTTGCTTGGCAGGCGTCAGCCCATCGACCCGGCTTGTGACGAGGGTGTCCCCCGAAGCAACCGATGTCGTGCAAGTCATCTCCAGGCAGAAGAGTCAAACCAAGTTGGGTCATGTTGGGTCATTTTGAGGAAGTTGTTTGCAAGAAGCTTCATGCTTTGGGTTAGGATAGCGAGTATGAAAACAAGAGGCTTTCACAACCCTTCCAGGAGAATTGTCCCATGTCCTCCTAGGGGAGCAATGTTTGGAACTTCGAGCTCTTGAGCATCCCAAACCTGGAAGTGCACAACTGTCCTTTTGAAAAGGGGCCCTGTGCAAGTATTTCTCTACGCTTGTTTAGGGGGATAAGCAGCTTCGCAGTTCCCAGTGATCTCAAAAAGCAAATTCTGCCCTGCGGCTCGGGCTTGACACTTGAAGTCGGAACGGCCAACCTTTCATTGGATCGGCGAGCATGTGGTGCAACCTGATTTTTCCAGCCCTCAGGTGGTGCAATCGATTTGGACTTGCAAGGTGGACTCACTTCAAATTGATCAAAGGTGGACTTGCAAGGTGGACTCAGGTGGACTCGGATGGACTCCCATCAAATCAAAGCCTGCCTTTGGAGGGCGAATCTGGGCATTTGCTCCCAAAGTTTCCTTGGGTTCCCTCTATTTTAAACCGCCCCAGAAGGTCAACCATTTGTACGGGAGTATCTGTTTGGAGATGTCACTTGTAAGGGGCCCAGCTAACTCCCCGCGGGTTTTTGATCGCCTTCCTTCCAGGAGCTCGCGATCACGTGCTTCGACGCGCCGGTGCTTGGGGTGCCCCTGGTGCCTCACATCAGGGGCCTGGCGATCAAGGCGGAGGTGTCCAGCGGCCATGACTTCCTGTGAGCTGGGGCCTGCGGCCCGCAAGATCGTCTCCCAAGCGCCGGGGATGGAAGCCAAACTTGTCGACCATAGCTTGTCCCCCTTTTGCCCCGGGCACCATCCAAGCTTTCTAACATCTGTTGTCCCCTCTTTTGTCCCAGGCACCAATGGGGATGGAAAATCCGGACTGGCCACACATGGGTCTGCGAACTCAGCCAATTGGGGCGTCAAACCGCTTTCGATGGACCCGCTGTGTGTGAGAAGCCGCCGCGCTTCCCCAACTCCCTCGAGCAAACCGAGGCTGTTGTGTTTGCTTGGCAGGGGGGGGGGGGCGCGCGCAGTGCCCGTTATTGAGAGCTATGCGAAAAGCCGGCACCTGTTGGTATTTATCCCTTCTTGTTGGACTCAGCCAAAAAGACATGGTTCTTTCTTTGCTACCATTGGAGTTCCTGAGCAATTGGGGACTAGGGTGATGAATGAGCGAACCCCCGGCAGGTTAAGATGGCACCCCAAAATCCACATCAGAGGAATCTGTTTTTTGTAAAAATCCCGGTTTGGGTTCCATGGTAGTCAACTTGCGGGAGCAACCTCCGAACGCTGGTGGGCGCACCGAGTCGCCCCTAAAAAACCCGACCCGGCGCGGATGGCGAACGCGGAAAGAAGGACGGCGCGAAGCGCGCGAAGAGGGGCGCGTTTGTGTTCGAGGCTCGGTTTCCCTTTTGAGACGGCTCAGGCATCCAAAGGGAAGACAGATACTACCGTTTCGGGATCCTTATCACTAGCTCCTCTGAGGTCTCCAGACACTTCGATCATTTGACCAACTGCGTTGCCGGTGCGGCTTTCGAGAGCTAACGAGTGTTGGCGTCCCTACAGGTGAATCAAGTCCTTCACCCCAAATCTGGGTAATTTCTTATGGAGGGCCATTTTTTTTATTTTGTATTTTTTAGTGTTTTGTTTAAAGTTTTTTTTTGTTTTCAGGGTGGGTGGCTTTGTGGCTTTTGTGGCTAAAATCCCAAATTAAGTCTCGACCCATTTCTTATCAAGACCTGGATGACCCGAATGGTCGTTGTGGCATCCGGTCACGGTGTGTTTTGTTTGCGCATTGGACAGCATGCCGCGTGACAACTTGACTTTTTGCAAGTTGCGGTTGGCAGCTTGCATTCTTCCATGTGCACTTGATCACCCACTGCTTACAAGTTGCCGTTTGACAATGCAAGCACAGCGTATTGTTCCAACTGCCCTTACAGTGGCCACACCTTGGACATCAAGCAAGTCACACATGGGAGCCTCTTTGTGCGTGTGATAGAGAGAGAGAGAGAGACAGGGAGGTGTTTATTGACTTTGGGAAATTTGCAGGTGAGAGCAGAGAGTTTCTTTCTTCACTTCAATGGTACTGGGTGGGTCTTCCCACCATCAATGCTCAGCTTTGTGCTGTTGGAGTCTGACGGTCCGCTTTTTTTTGGAGCGGCTGCGTGATCCCCTCGTATCTCTCACGTGGCAGCGGTAAACGCTTGAACGATAGCCAGTTTACATAAATTACCGGGTTGCCTGGGGTTCGAGCTGGTCATGGACCCACACAAATTTCGGATAACTGCAAGGATTCCTGTGGAGGAACCACGACTATGATGGCCCATGTGGAACTTTGTACCCTGAATTCAAATAGTTAAATAGGGAATGCCCTCAAAAGTGGCTGGTGGACAATGGTGGGCATAAACCCCCATGCAAATGATTTCCACCAAAGGGTCCCCGCTGAAGATTCACAGCCATCTCACCCCTTTTGGGGGCATCTTCTCTGAGGGTATGCCTTGATGGTGTACAAGGAAACTATTTCCCGGCGGCGCAGGTGCCCTCCTGCACAACCGGCAGGGAGCCCGGAGCACCTGTGACCGGCGCTTCCCGGGCTCCAGTCGAGGCCCATTTGGGGTGGATACAACCAGCGATTCCACCCATGAAGATCCTGTGGATTCGTAAATTCAGACGGATAAGAATTTGTAGTTACGCATGATGCTGAAGGTTTCCTTTTTGTGCCCTGAGACCCAAATGGTGGGTTAGAGTAGGTGCTCCAGATCTGCCATGACCCTCAGCTCGCCAATAAGGTGACTCCTGTGCCAATGGCTGAAGGGGGCCGGATATTCGTGACTAGCTTCCAAGGCCGCATAGCCACTGGGGTTGTGCTGCATCGATCAGAATGACCAATTCCGGCCACGTGTTTTGGCCCGTAGCTGATGAAATGGCAAGAGACATCCCAGAAGCTTGAACGCCGATTCTTCCTTCCGCGCCCCGGCCTTTTGTTCCGCACTGTGGTAGCCCAGAGGTTCGCAGTGTAGGAATTCTTTGCATGCATGAGGCCACAGAAGCGCCAGGTTCTACCACCCCAGCAGGCAGCATCCCACCCCACACCCATGCACCTTACATCATTTCTGGACACACATACACACACAATACAGTATCACTACACGTCTTGCAAATGACACCTTCAGGTTCTCATTGCCGTGCAGAGCCTATGCGCGCAATCCATGCCCCCAGCGCTTGCCACCGAAGGTCGGCCCAGACCTTGTAGCCGCAGTCGCCTCGGCCATGGTGCTGTCCGTGCCCAACCTCGCACGGCTGCCAGCCTCACCCACGGCCGCTCGGCGTGACACTGCATTCTGCCCAAGGCTGTCTGGGAGAAGCAGAGAGTTGGTGTGCGTGCATGAGCTGTTCGGGCTGGTGCTGGCTGGTGTTTGCTGGTCTGTTGTCTTGCTTACTGGCTTGCTTGCCCGCCTGCAAGCCTGCTTTCTTACTTCCTTGCGTTCTTGCTTGCTTGCTTGCTTGCTTGCTTGCTTGCTTGCTTGCTTGCTTGCTTGCTTGCTCAACTCTTGCTTGCTCAACTGTTGCTTGCTCAACTTTTGCTTGCCTGCCTGCCTGCCTGCCTTGCTTGCTTGCTTGCTTGCTTGCTTGCTTGCTTGCTCAACTCTTGCTTGCTCAACTTTTGCTTGCTCAACTTTTGCTTGCCTGCTTGCCTGCCTGCCTGCCTGCCTGCTTGCTTGCTTGCTTGCTTGCTTGCTTGCCCGCTTTGCACCCGTTTCTTACGCATGCCATGCGAGCATCGCAATTCCTCTAACTCGTTGTTGGCACACGGGCTTGGTTGGTGCTGAAAGGTCGGCAATTTCGTGCTTCAGACTTGCGCCACTGCATGCCAACAATACACACCTACATCCTGAACATAAACAAGTGAGCACTTACGACAGTCTGGTAGCCACCGCCGTCCAGAAAACAAGCTTTATCGTTTTGTTTTAGGCACTTTGTTGGGATTGCAATGTTGGCTGTTGACCCATGTTAAAGTGTATCTATAATTTGATACTCGACTGAATCGACTGTAGATCGATGCACAGCGCACGTACCATAATGCCGATGTCCCTTTGCTGGAGATGCAGGACGGCCATGCGCCGATTTCTTGCATTGGCAGGCAACTGTGTATGCAGTAGGCAACAGGCACGAATTTTGCGAAGTTGTGAACGGGATTGGCAAACCATGGCAGAACCAAGAGGTGGGCATCACACAAGCTCTGCCGATCTTTCCTGACAAAGTATGATGTTTATTTCATCCTTCGTAGAAGCTATCCATGGCGTTACTTCCGGGCAGCTGACCTTGGCTCAAGTGTTTCTTCCACCATGGCGGGGTCGGACTCAGAGGCGTCCATCAATCACGGAGGCCTGGAGAAGGAGGACCCGGATCATTACGGCCGAGGGGTTTTCACGGGGAGGCCGGAAGAGTGTGCCTATGAGGGCCTTTACAGAGGTCCGGTGAAGTACTTGAAGTCCTTCTTCATGGCATCCGGCGTGCACCCGGACGATGTGCCCGCGGTTTTCGTGGTGGTGCATGGCTTTGGGTGCAACGTGGTGGGGAATCACAACACCTTGCGGAACGTGATCAAGTCCAAGATGGTCAAGAGCTCGGTAATGATTATCTCACCCCTTTTTGACAAGGCGCCGGCGCAGTACAAGGGCGGGCGGGGGGTTCGACCCAACTATTCAGTAGCTAATCAAGTGATACGTCCAGTCAGCTTCTTCTGAGGTACTTTTTGATTCTTCATGGGGGCTGCCACATATCCCAACCTGTTGAAGGCTAGAGATCCCCATTTGATGGTGCCAGAGTTATTTGAACCATCCGATCAGTGGAACGCCCCAACTCTAATCGGCTTTCGCAGGTCGGCTGCTCCAGAAATATACACTTGTGTTCCTGGTGGATTTAAGTGCTTGATGCTGTTGTCATTGTCGTTGCTGCAATCATTGTGCAATTGCGGGGAGTGGCAGGAGATGTTCCCCGGCAATGAAGACTTCCAGTCTGGGAACGTGTACCGACGCAGGGAAGGAGGATTTGTACTCGATGACTCGAAGTGGACCTTCTCAGTGATCCCAAACATGGTCAAGGAGTGCGTTCCAGAGGCTGGGGTCGACAAGAATTCCAATTAACAGCGGCTCAGCGTGAAGTAGGTTCCCTCAGACTAACAGCCGGAAGCTCCCAGAAGACCTTGTGGAGCCAAGTCTTCCAAAGGAGTCTTGAGAGCTTCCATGTCAGTTTGGGGGAGGGTAAATACAGTTCTTTCAACTGGAGGGGTGTTTAAGTTGAGTTCGGGATGTTACCTCATGTCCCTGAGGCGAAGACGTACGTGATCTATGGCCACTCAGCAGGGGGTCAGTTTTCCCATCGGCTATGCTATTTTGAAGGCATGATGAGTGCTGGGCACCCGGAGTATCCCCGCATCGAGAAAGCGCTGATTGCAAACCCGGGCTGGTACACTATGCCGGACACCAGCATGTACTATCCCTATGGCCTTGACCGTACCCCACTGCCAGACATGAAGGCTCTCTTAGAAGAGTTCGTGCGTTTGCCCAAAGTCCTGCTCCTAGGTGGGCAGGGGATCCATATGTTCACCATGGTTTCCAGACACGGCAACATGTACTTTGGTGGTTCCCATCCATCCCCTCAGCTTTTGAGGCTTTTAGGGTTTAGTGGGGGGTTTCCATCTAACCCACGAAAGTTTACCAACTTTTAGCCGGGACATGGAAAACGGGCAGCCCCGGTTCTGACACGTTATGGTTGTCAACGGATAGCTTGCAGCCACGTGGGGGTTTCCCCACGTCAGGCACGAGTGACACCAACACGGAGGACCCGGATCTGCGGAAGACGCCGGAGGCGAACCAGCAAGGCCCGCACCGTTTGGCACGCGGCCTGATGTTTGCGGAGAAGCACAAGGAGATGGAGGCCAGTCTCGGTGTTGAGGCAGGATGAGAGGAGTGTTTGCCCGGGTTTCGGTGATTTCGAGCCTTCACAGTTGGGTCACAGAAGATTCCATGCTCATGTTGTGTGTGTTCTTTTCCCCTGCACGCACAAGCGAATTGGGTCATCTGCTTTCACCCGATGTGATGTCGACCCTGGAGTCAGCCTGAAGGGTTCCCTAAACGGGACACCCCCATATCAATGCTGCGTCACTTCAACTTCGTTGAAGGGCAGAGGTTCGCTTTTGAGAGGGAACCTGTGGAACAGCATGACTGGAAGACGGGTGGCGTGGCATGGTCAATCAGCATGACTCAAGCTTCCAATGTCGCGTGTTCACCATCTTTTGAGAGGATCAAGTCCCCTCCAATACTTGGTGGCTCCCAGCCATCCCCTTAGCTTTTTAGCCTTTTAGTGCTTAGTGCTAGCTTCCATGTAGCCAGAATAGATTGAGCAGTTTGGGGTTGGACAAAAAGGCCGATGCCAGGACTCCGGTTTTCAGCTGGTGATGGTGGAGGGGGTAGGGCACTCCAATGCGCAGATGGCCGCGATGGCATTGGACCATAGCGGCTTCGCTGTGCCTGAGTAGGAGTTGTACTAACCCTTTTACCAGGTAACGTGGAACCTGACGTTCGGGGGTCCCTTCAAAAGGAAAATGGTCTTCCAGGACCCCCCTGCGAGGTTCCATGTTAATGAGTGGGAGGGCAGACGTCTCACTTTGTCCGCAAAGCGGCAAGACACTCTGTATCTGAACTCTGGAGCTGTGGTACACGTTCCTGTGGACTTGCGGAGTCTGAAGGCTGCGTGGTACGCCAAACGTGTTGATTTTATGAAATGTGTACATGGGTCTGTGTTTTTTTACCGTGTCAGTTCTTTAGTCTTCGTGGGAGGTGGGGCTTGGGCGAGCCATACCCCCGAATCATACCCCGAACCATACCCCCGAGCCATACCCCGAGTCATACCCCTTAAAAAACACAAAAAAAAGAACTTGCAAGAACTGTGGCATTTGCATGTGATCCATGGATAGCTGGAAGCTATAGGGGGTTTAACTTCAAGTGAAGAAGGGGGTCTTGTCAAGAAACAGTGTTAGAGAGCTTGACATGTGGACCGATGCCAGGGGGTAGGGACTCCGAGGTAATACCTGGTTCACTTGTGGTTCCTGGATCTATTCTTGAGTCTGCGATGCTTGCATGGTTGGGCTCTGATGTCATGGGGCCAAGTACAGTTGACATGTCCACTCACACACTCACTGGTTACTCGTGGGGGGCCATTTTGGCTCAAGTCGTGTTCCTTGACACTCGGTTACCCACCTGTCTCGGCTTGCTATGGAAAGTGCCAATGGATGGAGGGATGGAGAAATCCTGCGAATGTCCTGGTACTAGAGTTGTCTGTAGCATCCGTGGTGCTGTGGCGGGGGGGTGCAGCTTGACGTAAGACGCTGGGACTTGCAGGGCGCTGTGGGGGGGGTGCCGCTGCTGAGCTTGAAACTTGGAGCTTGCTTCCTGCAGTCTGTCCGACGCGGTGGAAACAGCTGTCTGTCCTGGGCCACTGTCGCAGTGAAACACAAGCTGTCTTTGTGCTCCTAGGGTGCTCTTGGCGTCTGTCCGGTCGAAAAAATCTGTCCCCGATTCATACCCCCGATTCATACCCGATTCATACCCCGATTCATACCCTTCTGCTGCCACTTGCAGCCAAGAGCCTCTTGCGCTCTGGGCAGTACTAGCGAAGCTATGCCGCCCAAATCCTCAGAAGCAAGTCAAAGAGAAGCACTGCAGGAACCAGCTCGCGGCTCTTTTCGCAGAAGTTCGCTAGAAGGTGGGCTCGGAAGGCTTACTGCGATGTATCAAGCGCGACACGGCGCACCACCTGTGAGAGGCCCACTGGCCTCTGCGCGGCTGCCGTTTGAGGATGTCACGCTGTCTTGCCCTTACGCTGGTTCGTGACTGGTGCGGGTGGCGGGCCTGACTGGGCAGCGGCGCTTCCCCTTAAGCAACGCGTGCTTGGGTCTGTGAGCACGCGGGTCGCTTGAACTCCAAGTGGAGGTGGCCATGACGTTCGCCTCAGGCAGTGGCTCTGCGCCTTCCACCTAGCGCAGCAGCTTTCGCTAACCCACTCACGCAGAGTGGCAGCTGTCTAGTTCAGGCCACTCACCAGCGCCCCAGGCTGGCTTGTAGCAACTAAGCGGTCCAAATTCTCACGGCTATCCAGTCGCCAGCGCACGGGAGCTTTGCAGTGTCCAAAGCCACAAAGCAAGAGTTCAGAGGCGCGCGAGCCATACCCCGAATCATACCCCCGAGCCATACCCCGAACCATACCTGCGATTCATACCCCTTATACCAACCTCCCGGCACGGCCACGTCAAAAAAACACACACACCCACATGATGTAATGTAGACCTTGTCTTTGTGGTGAGGCAAAACGCAATCCTTGAAGCAACATTGTTGGAAATGCCTTTTTCGATACCACGGTCACTGGGTTTGAATACTGTCCTCGTCACTGACTTTCCTTGGCCGCCCTGAAAAAATGTGGACATGTGTCAGCATGGGGCAGCCGAGTTTCGAACATGTTGTTCATAATGTTTTTAAACATATCCAGACATTGAAGCTAGACAAATACCAGCAAGTTCAGATTGTCTAACATTTTGTCGAACCATGCCGTGGACCAATAGTGGGGCCAGGGAACTCCAATTGTTCTCTTACAACCAGTGTGATCCTCCGCAACTTATCTCTGCAACATTCTGTCCGCAGATTGACATGAACCCCAAAAAGGCATCAGTCACCCTTTCTCCCACTATCATGGCATGCACCAGTGCGTTCCTCCAAGAAAAAAATGATTTTCCAGGTACCTCCCCACAGATGCTATGTTAGTGGGAGGAAGGGTATGTGCCTTCTGGGGGTCGTAAATTGCATTGGCTTGGCATTGCGGCCGTGCACCGAGGCCCCCAGCGCTCCCCGGCCTTCGCACGCTCCGCCCCCGGCCCGCGGCGCCGCCCCACGCGGGAGATCCCGGCGCGCGCTGCTGGCGGGCCTCGGCCTGGGCCTGGGCCTGCGGCGCGCGGCGCGCGCGGAGAGCGCTTTGTCGGAGGAGCAGAAGCTGCAGATTCTGCAGGACCGGGGCGATGATGGCTAGGTCCCCCAGCAGTGCCTATTCTCACCCCTTTTTTGGGGGAGGGTGCCCCTACTAAAATAGACTACAGAAAAAAGGGTACAGTTATTCTAACCTCTCTACTGGAGGACCTAGAAGGTTTTGCTGACCCAAAGTCGTGTTGAAACGGCGTTACTTGTGCGCAAAGTGTAGCTTGATCCAACGGTTTGCCGTGAAGCGGGAAATCATCTTCGCCCCTTCCTCAGGCCCTACCCTCAACGACTTTCCGGGTGAAATGGGGATCCTCCTTCAACGCCTCACTCAAATCGCCCACAGCAACCCACGGTGAAGCGTTTGGCTCAGGCCCAAAGCAAATTAAATGCTGGTTGATGACTTTGAACCCCGGATCCAGGATCCCACAGGCCCAAAGGGGTCACCACCGGTTGGGTACCGTCAGGAAGTGCAGAGCATGGGGGACATCGCCGTCACCGCGCCCACGGTGCAGGAGGAGGAGGCCGCCTGGAGCCTTGGACAGCGAAGCTTCGGCCTTTGATTTGGGGGAAACCGCACGAGGGGAGCAATATGTCGCCTTATTTTGGGGGAAACCCGCGGGGGGGAGTAGGGAGAGAGGGAATCTCGAGTTTATGATGGGAATTTGTCGCCATTTCAGTCATAAATTAGACTTCCCCAATTTCGGGGAAATCATTTTACCTGTGGGTCCGGCTTTCCCTTGGCTTCCTGTTGAAACAGCCCCCACAAGAGCACCTGGTAAACCCATGGGAGGTCCACCAGGGGTCCGGTTTTCCACCGCCCCACAGCCCAGGGGGGTCAGCTGAGGACCCGGATGCTCGACCGCTTCGCCGGTCTCCCGGACATCGAGGTGCGCGTGCGCTGCAACCGGGGCAACTCCCTGGCGCGCCAGGGCAAGCTGCAGGCGACGGCTGAAAGAATCGGAGCGAGCCGCTGGAGCCTCAGCTTTGCTCAAGGCCGACTGCTTGACCCTTTTGGTTTTCCTTTGTCGGCCCATTTTTAGTTATGGCCCGAGAGGTAACCTTGTAGTTCTGGGTCCTTTGGGCAAGTGCATCGAATATCACAGAATAGCACATTGCTTGATAAGTGCGTTGCGAAACCCGGGTTCCGGAGTGGGAAACTTACAGGCCGACCGATTCTCAAATCGACACTCAGTCGATGCCTCACCGATAATCATGCCTGCCAAATCCAACCAAGTTTCCAGCAGCACGCAGTGTCTTTGGTTTGCTACCTTCGCACCGACTCCTCGAGTTCCTCTTTCGCGCGAAAACAAGTCCGTGCGCAGATGTCCCTACGCGTCTTACATGGCCACGCCAACAACTGGCAGTGCACTTAACAATGCGTAGCCCCCAAAACATTGTAAACCGATGCTGGGGAAGAAAAACGATACCAACCGATACTACTCGTACGGTATAAGGGTACAAATGTTTCATCTGGGGGTTTTGTTTCAGCCCACCTGGACTTTGGATCATGACTCAAACCTGAAAAACACAGTTCAATCACCAGGTGGTTGAACTTGCCATGGTGTCACGTGATTGTTGCGCCAATTGGGTGCCCTTGTGCTATGTTTTTTTGTGGGGGGAAGCCATCCTATCGGGTGAGAACGAGCCAGGAGGCGCTGCAGGACTACAACCGCGCAATCGCATCTTGGCTGAGCGCCGCTAAAAATTCCTGCCAAACGGCGATGGTTTCTTACCACAACTCGGTGGCTCCCAGCCATCCGGTTCCTTAGCCGTTTGGCCTTTTAGTGTTTAGTGGGGATTTCCATTCAACCCACCAAAAGTTAAACTTTTAGCGGGGGATCTGAGGATAGCCCAGAGAACCTTGTGTCAGGTGAACTATAATAATCATCCACGCTCATCCCCCCATTCCTCAAACTGTCTCAAATTATCATACTCAGTTTTGTTTTAAGGAATGGTTTGCTATACTGAGGGGTGGCAGGGAGGACCCTTTCTGCAGTGGTTCGAATATGTTTGAATTACTGGAAGGCCGACTCTGTTGCTTTTGCCTTCAAGAATTCAGAGGAGGAAGCACTCTGTGCAGCCAGTCTTCGTAATACTCACGTAACCAACTTCCATCGAAGAATTCTTTCCCAGCTGAGTTACGTCAAACCAGTGCTTTGCAATTCCACCGATCATGCTTAAGAGTCATGTGTTCACATGTGAATGCCGGGGGGCGGGGGGACCCTTGCGATAATGTTGGCGGCTGAATTGAAGAATTGAGCACGCTGATCACTCTTGGCTCGGGCTGGGGTAGACGTCCTGAAATGTCGGCTATCTAGTTGATTGTACCACCCTTGCGTTTTCTTCTTTTGAGTGAGCTCCCCTGTCGGTTGAAGTGCGGAGAACCCCGCAGCATGGCTTTTCAGTTTGTCATCCTAAAGCAACGATTCAGTTTTAGTTGGCACACGAGGTGCTTACAAACCAACCAAACAGGGTAGTTTAGAGGTTCTTAACAACAAATGACACCACATGTGCTTGATAAACACAATGCGTTATTAATTAAGCACCACCATGTTTTCGCCTTGAACACCAATTCGAGGCTTCGCCTTTCCATTTTTTGGCACCCATCTAGCCACATCAGGGGAAACTTGTGCCCTTGGAGCAGGTGGCCCAAGCATCCTTTGTGCATATCCCTTTCATGCCGCCTAGGTAAGACCCCCACCTTGCGAATTGGTTTGCTTGATGCCGGGAAACCCTTTGGGGCACTACGTGTGTGTATATCTAATATGGATATTTATATATGAGCCACGGACAAAACACACGAAGACCACTTTATCAAGGCGGGGTACGTTTTTGCATAACACATGCAAAAACCATGCAAAACGATAAGGTCTCCCCCAAAAACGATAACCCTTAGCTAACACACGGTTCTATAATAACCCCTGCAGTTGCAACTTAGCTAGGGTGGGACCCTTGCGTGGCCACCGTAAAACGCGAAGGCGAGTCGCCACTTTCGAGCTGGAGCTGCCAAGGTGTGCTTCGTAAATACGACACTTGTACTGAGAAGTTGCGATTTTCGAGCTGGAGCTGCGGAAGTGTACTTCGCTTACTAGACTTGTACTACAAAGTTGCGATTTTCGAGCTGGAGCTGCGGAAGTGTACTTGCGTACTAGACTTACTAGCTGGAGATGCGGAAGTGTACTAGACTTGTACTACAAAGTTGCGATTTTCGAGCTGGAGCTGCGGAAGTGTACTTCGCGTACTAGACTTGTACTACAAAGTTGCGATTTTCGAGCTGGAGCTGCGGAAGTGTACTTTGCGTACTAGACTTGTACTACAAAGTTGCGATTTTCGAGCTGGAGCTGCGGAAGTGTACTTCGCGTACTAGACTTGTACTACAAAGTTGCGATTTTCGAGCTGGAGCTGCGGAAGTGTACTTCGCGTACTAGACTTGTACTACAAAGTTGCGATTTTCGAGCTGGAGCTGCGGAAGTGTACTTCGCGTACTAGACTTGTACTACAAAGTTGCGATTTTCGAGCTGGAGATGCGGAAGTGTACTTCGCGTACTAGACTTGTACTACAAAGTTGCGATTTTCGAGCTGGAGCTGCGGAAGTGTACTTCGCGTACTAGACTTGTACTACAAAGTTGCGACTTTCGAGCTGGAGCTGCGGAAGTGTACTTCGCGTACTAGACTTGTACTACAAAGTTGCGATTTTCGAGCTGGAGATGTGTGGAGAGTACTGCGATTTTCGAGCTGGAATTCCGGAAGTGTACTTCGCGTACTAGACTTGTACTACAAAGTTGCGATTTTCGAGCTGGAGATGCGGAAGTGTACTTCGCGTACTAGACTTGTACTACAAAGTTGCGATTTTCGAGCTGGAGTGCGGAAGTGTACTTCGCGTACTAGACTTGTACTACAAAGTTGCGATTTTCGAGCTGGAGATGCGGAAGTGTACTTCGCGTACTAGACTTGTACTACAAAGTTGCGATTTTCGAGCTGGAGCTGCGGAAGTGTACTTCGCGTACTAGACTTGTACTACTAGCTTGCGCGTACTAGACTTGCAGACAAATTTGCGATTTTCGAGCTGGAGCTGCGGAAGTGTACTTCGCGTACTAGACTTGTACTACAAAGTTGCGATTTTCGAGCTGGAGATGCGGAAGTGTACTTCGCGTACTAGACTTGTACTACAAAGTTGCGATTTTCGAGCTGGAGATGCGGAAGTGTACTTCGCGTACTAGACTTGTACTACAAAGTTGCGATTTTCGAGCTGGAGATGCGGAAGTGTACTTCTCGTACTAGACTTGTACTACAAAGTTGCGATTTTCGAGCCGGATCTGCCAAAGTTCGAAAACACTGTAAAACGATAAGGTCTCCCCCAAAAACGATAACGTTCAAAAAAGTACTAGGGCCAAGTAAAGTGCTTCGTCCGCTCCTCATATATATGTACCAGCTGATCCCCCCAGATTAACCAGATTACGGTGAAGAAGGCCTGGACACCTCCGCGTTTTTCTTGCCTTCAGGAGCTGGTGCCGGATGCAGCGGACCCTCACCTGAACCGCGGGGCCGTGTATGAGGCCCTGGGCCGTTTGGAGGAGGCCCTGGTGGACTATGATCTGGTGCTGCGCCAGGCGAATTTTTACCCCGAGGTGTGCACAAACAACGCTTCAACAAACCTCTCAAGATTAAAACAAACAAACACATGAGAACAAGAAGCCGTTCCCATCTGCTTCGTTTCGACATTTGAGCCAAACAGCAGTCCAGGAGTCAGGCACCGACAATGTCCTTGGCTTCCTGGAAGCGGCGGAGCCCTAGCAGAGCGTTGCCCCGGTTGTTCCAGGCCGCCGGATCCGTTTCATCCTCGCGCGGTGCGGCACGCAACCACGACGAAAGGGTGAAATATACAAAAAACCAACAACAACCCATGTTCCCCTTGGTGTTTCCCGTGGGTGGTCTTTGAGCGAAAACCCCTTCCACATGCTTCATGGCACGTGGGCGCCGGATTTTCAAAAAGGCGTTTGCCAGCCATATGCGTCATGGTTTCCGACCCCATTTGCCACGAAGGCTAAGCCACTGGCTAACTCGAGTGATCCCTATATATCAAAGCGGTGCGCGTTACCAACGATACATGTGAGGGTGTCCATGAATAGGAAATACGGACGATGTCTAAGGGAATCCACAGGGAAGCCAACCAGAGTTTTGGAGTCCATACTTTGGAAGCACCCAACATGACACTCTGGAAGGAATCCTAGTGTACGGGTGAGTCAAGCACTAGCTGCGACTGGAATACTGGGGTGCGTATGTGTTTGTTTGTTGCTTTCTCATTGTGTTGTTGTCTTGTCTTCCGTTGCTTGTTCCGACACAGGCCTCGGGCAATTCGCTGCAGAAGAAAAGCACAAACTTAACGTCAGCCATCAACTCGCCGAATCTCAAGTTTGTTTGATTGATGATTTTGGTGATGTTGCCTTTGTGTTATTCAGTTGCTCGAACTGTTGCTCCAGTCAGGGCAGAGGTTTGGTTCATCTTTTCAAGTAGCGCTTGATGAGGTTCATTGCAGTTGGACTTCAGCAGCCATGAGCAAAACTCCCTGGAAGCTGGTGATGCAGATGGGCCATCATGATCAGGAGCAACAATCGTCATTGAAAACAGATTGCATTCATTAGCCATTATAAGGTTGGCACCCAAGTATGAACCACCAGATGCTGTCCACTCTGCCTAGCGGATCTCACAAGCATGAACTTGCAGCAAGGCTTCTTCTCAGACGACACGTGTCGAAACGGGACTTGCTTTTGCACACCCATGGGTGGGTTGGGAGTAGCACTCTAACATGTCCTGTGCTCTTCCTTAAAGGGAGCTTTCTGGTGGGTTCCTGCCAGTGCGAGGAAAAGCGAGACACCTTGACATGCGCGAATAGTACGATGTGCTTGTGGCAAGCAGTGTCTTTCTGAGCAGGTCACAGCAACAAGCGGCCCACATGCAGTGTAGTGTGGTTGCTGCAAACAATGTTTGAGCTTGGAGCAAGCAACACGGTTTGCAACATCTGATTCAAGCTGCCATGATCCAAGCCAGGAATGTCAAACGATGGCAGGTAATGATTATAGCTTCACCCAGTGCTTTGCGCATGCAGGAATCCTTCCAGCAAGCGCTGGACATTTCTGGGACTCAGCGCCCCTTGGAAGACATGGCTGGCTACGCACATGTTTGACCGAGTGCGTTGGCGCGAAAGGATATTGCTTATGGAACACTGTTATGTCACATGTAACGCCGCTGCCTCTATTTAACTTGCTTGTGCCTTCCTTCAATCAAGCATCGGTTTCGCCTCACACTCAGGTTTTGCTTTCGCGGGAGTGAACATGGCCTTGGCCCAATACGAGTCTCAGCTGAGAGTGGAGCTACGTCAGTTGCATGTGGTTTGCATTTCGGCAAATGACGAGCTCACCGATTCGGGTGTGAAACGAGCTCACCCATTCTGAACGTCCTTTGCAGAGGGCTTCTCCGGATTGTCAATCATGATAATTTGTCCAGATTGCAGTTGGTTAGTGGCATCCTCTATCGATATTAGATGGCCCGCACTTATCGCAACATCTTCACTGTAACCATGGCCAGCCCACAGTGCTAGAAGTACAGACTCGGCATCGTCAACAAGTTAACATAGTTATGCTTTCCCGGGCGGGGGCGGGGGGAGAAATTGTAATGGCCACATTAGGCTCCCTCAGGCTTGAATTGTTGGCGAAACTACCATGAGATTGGCCATGTTTTGCATCATCTCTACGAAACATATTGAGATTGGCGAAGCAACAGCACCAACATGCAGCCTTTGCTTTCGGTCCCCAATTGGACATTTCTCAATGATGGCCTTCTTTGGGTCCGCCCTTCGTTTTTTTGCAGAACACGGGGGGGGGATTTGGAGAAGCTGTTTCCATTCAGAGGGTCTTTTTGCCACCTTTTGTGGACCATTGATCGACCCCCTCGTGAAGGCTTCCTTTTTGAGGTCGGCAATTTGCTCACAACAGGTTCCACCGACCCTTGGATCCCAAAGAGCTTTTTCAAGACGAATCTCTTGTTGCCTTTTTTAACCGCAAAAGGCAACAAGACGGTTCAAAATTTCAACCCGAGAAGCTCAAGGAGCTCAAGGAGGACGACCAGGCCATCACAAACCTGCGCCAGCTGCTGGCGCGCTATGCGGAGGCCTTCCCCGACGCGCGGGCGGCCTACGCCATGATCTTGTGGGATCAAGGCCGGGGATGTCGCTGATAGGCACTGCACATGTTGGAGCTTTGAATGTGTCTCCTGACGCTCGCAAAAAAGGGCAACATAGACAATATTCAATATATGTGTATGTATATATATATATATATGTTTTGTTAGTTGTTTTTTCAAGAAATATATACCGGTCGCTGGTTGTAGGCAACTAGAAGTTTGCAGGAGACCGCATCGAGGCTGAGTCGCAGTGGGACCGCGCCACGGGCACTGACCCACGCTACAAGTCTGCCCAATGGGTGCAGGAGCGGGACTTGCCAATTGGAGATTCCCTTCATTCGTGAGTCCCTGAGTCCCTGAGTCTTAGGGTTTACTCGCGGTGCAAGGGACGAAGGAATGGCTCTCCTCCCCGCCACTTGACAGGTAAGATATGGCCGGTGAATGCCCTTCCATTTCTCGCCTTCTTTTTTTTCTGGTCGGTTTCGCCGTAGACCCCACGAACAAAGCAGGTCTGTGCCAAAAACCCAGCTCACAACATCCCTTTTTGTTCTCTGACTTGATGGACTCCCTCGTGCTATTGTTTCAAGGGGGAGTGAGGAAACCAAGCCACCTGGAGGCGTCCTTAAGTTTGAGAAACACCAACGTGGTGTCCCATGGTCATGGCATGGATTGGATTTCATGTACCCCACAACCCCAGAATTCTTTGGCTGTACCACCGAAATGATGAACCCCTTTTTGGTGCCACGGGAAACACCAAGCATCCCACCACTTGGGGCCTTGCCTCTGAATGACCCGCCCCACATGGAATCGCACAGACGAACAAGAGGAGACTTGTTTCTCAGGATGTTTGCACTTTCAGGCATGGATGTTATTCTTATGGAGGGGACCCAGCTTGAGTGTTTTTTTTTAGGGAGGTCGAATGGAAACCATTGCTTTGGGGGCTTCCATTTAGAGGCAAACCTGCATGTTGCTGAGCGGAGTTTGGGCGCTTTCACCTTGCCCCTTTCCGTTGGTACACCCCCCCGCACCAAGCCCCCACACCCGCGGCACCCGAAGCCCGCAAGCCATAGGAGTTCCGGCGCTGGCCCCCCCGGATGATGGAGGTCTTCAAGCGCTTTGCGGACACCACCGGGGTGAAGGTGAAATGAGCCGAGGATTTGGCGCACTGGACGTGGACCCTCGACATCGATTTTGATAAATGCATTTGTGCATTGTCTTGCCGATGGATGGAAGGCGTCTACCTTCTACACACACGAGCAGTGACCAAAACAATGTCATCCTTGTAGGTTCTACGATTTCGCTTAAGGCTTAGTCTGGACTATAGTAAGGCCATGCAAGGCCATTTTGGTAGATCTCAAAGTCAAAAAGCTTTGGCACTGCTCAAATGATCGGCATGTTTTCACAGCCGAGCCTAGCCCGGCGTAGATGCTCACAATTTTCAGGTATAGCATGTTTCGCGTCGCACCCCCGACCACTAACAGTCTCCACTAACAGTCTTCCTAGCTGTGTTGGTCAGAAAACAATGCATCATCGACTTAGTGGTCGGGGGGACCCACAGTTCAGCTTGAGCTTTTCATGCGAGGCAAATGAAGTGGTAGCTTTGGCCGGGAGAATCGATCTTGTACAGTGAAACTGGCTATGATGACTTCCTTTGGGTGTCGCATGTTCGCAGTGCTAAGTGTTTGAGTACCTCCGCTGCAGATTGACATGGAGCCAAACGGACATATGTTTTGAGGGACCTCCTTTGAAGGAAGCACACCCCTATGTTCATTTGGGGGGGGTCAAACGTACGATACACTGAGCACGCGGACCAGGCTAAGGACCCGCCAAAGGAGCTGAAGAGCACAGGCGGGGGGGGGTTCTGCTGCTTGGGACTCTTGACTCCACAACCCCCAGCTTTTTGTAGGGAGGAATCCTGCTTGCCGTTCCATTCATCTAGCAGGGGTGGGGGGATAGGGGTCGCTGAAAGACCTTTTCCCTGTGAAAGGGACATTTGGATGCGAGGGTGAGCACTGGGGAGCGCCATGCTTGTTCCCCAACAGCTGAAAGCTATGGGGTCTTTGCCCAAACAAGCTTTGGGGTGGTTTGGGACCGTGAATCAAGCCGTGAATCGAGCAGTGGATCAACTGAACTCAGTCAGTTAATCCATCCATCCTTCCTATCCATCCGTCCATCAATAAATCAATGAACCAATCACTCAGCCGCCAGGGGAGAGCTGGTCCAGCGTCTACGTGGCGATGGCAGTGCTGCTTCTTGCTTGGGCCCACAGCTGGCGTTCACCGGGCCCACTTCGACATCTGAAGTTTAACACGACCGGGTGTGGCAATCAGTTTTGGGCGTTGGACGTGTTGCCTGTTTGCTTTTCGGCTGCAAGGCCATTGACATGGCCCACATTGGCCCAAGCTGGTGTCTCTAAATAGGGAGTCCCCACAACGCAAGGGTGCCTAGCTCTCACTTGCATTTGCTTATGCGTTTTGTTTGGTTGCTGATGGGCGGGTGCAAGTTACGGGGAAATTGAATTGTGACCAAGGCTTTTTCCTGGTTACCTGCTGATGGGTTGGGGAAGCACATCAAAGTCTGAAGGCATTTGTTGATCTTGACCGCTCTAAAACATGTGATGAGAATCCTTTGCAGGCCTCCAAGTATCCCCTTGCTTGCGTGCCTGCCTGTTTGCCTGTTTGAAACCAGGCCTCTCTTGTTTATTTTCGTGGAGTTCATTCCTGACCCACACTGAAGGGCCACGTTTCGTGTGGGTATGTGACTTTTCAGGGTAGTCTTTCACCTAAAGGGAACCCAAGAGGAAAGTCACACACTTTGGAGTCTGAGACACGCGCATGCAAGTCGCCGCGCCGACGCAGCATTTGTTTACTCGTCCAACGGTTGGGTCTGACATCTTCCCCTGTCCGCTCACGCCATGTCCAAGGTTATCAGCCGCCAGCCCAGGCCGGCCATGAACCTTTCGAGGGAAGGCTTTGGATTTGATTGACGGACTGTTGGTTTAAAGAACCAAAATTGCCGACCAAAGAATTGGGGGAGGCCTTGACTGACGGACTTACCACCCCAAAAGTGAGAATGGGTTGAACTCCCCTACAACTGGGGGCGATGAATGTTTGAACAACCGCTGTTTAAACATGTTTAAGCAGGTAGTTGGCCCTTCCAGGATGAGCCGCCGCCGCACCGAGGGGGACAACAGCTACCATGCGCCTTGGCTCAAAGCAGTTTGCAATGCGGTTCGAAAAACGGAGGCATGGGCTTTGGTTGCCGAAAGTCAAAGGAATCACCGAGATCAGCTTTTGCCCGCAGGGAAAGCGGCAACATGTCCCCAGGGGAACCAAACGCAAATTCGTCCCTCGCAAAGTGTTTACGGGTTCAACTACCAAGCCACTACCCCAACGCGAAGATGGGGTCTACCAGTAAAGCGAGCAAAGCCAGGGGCACACGTTTCAAACATATTTAGTTCGGAGCCTTCCTTTTTTCCTTAGAGAGAACAAGAAAACAAGAAATAACAGAGAAAGACAAATAGCAATAGAAAGAGCGAGACACACAGAGAAAGTGAAAGAGAAGAGACAACAACGTGAAAAGTAAATAGAAAGATAATGATCAAAAGACAAAGACAGTGAATGTCCCTCCCTCCGCTCACTCCCTCGCTCGTTCGCTTACCCGCTCTTCTCTATCTCTCTCCCTCTCCCTCTCTCTCTCTCTCTGTCTGTCTCTCTCTTTTTTTCTCTCTCTCTCTCTCTCTCTCTCTCTCTTTCTCTCTTTACCCCATGAAAGACGCAAAAACTGATTTGAAGGTCGAGCCCACTGTCGTCCACAGAGGGTTACGAGAACGAACTGAAGCGCAAAGACCGCCCGAGTTTGTCCACGACAGTCCACGGAGGGTTCACCATTGCATGGTGGCAAAGCAGTACGGCTGTGCCAACATGGGCCCGTTTCTGAACCCGCTCCAAAGCATAGTCCGAGCCGTACAGCGGAAGTTCCTTGAAATTAATACCACCTCCCAGCGGAAACACATGCAAGCGACTAAGGTCAAGGGAAGTGAAAAGTTTAGATCTTTTTCAGCTCTTGCCTGGTTGCCAAAGATTTTTTCTTTATGTCTCTTCAGCAACGGATCTTTGGACTTTGAAACTTTTTGGTTGACACAAGTTGGATTTGCCGAATTGGACCCGCAAAATGTGAAAACAACCGGTTGCAGCGGGGTCGTTACAGCCATCAATATGGCCATGGGTCAAAATCCCGCCCCTAGTGAACATCCCAATCCCCACTAACATAGGTTCTAAAATGGGTGGTGAATTCACCTACCCCAAAATGGGATCCCAAAACGGTGTTGACAACCACGTCCACATGAAGACGAAGTGGTTCCGAATCCTGCGCTCCGGCGCCGTCCTTCAAGCCCCGAGGCTGCCAATGCCGCGCCCCGCCAGGGCGCCATCGCTCTGAGCATGCGCAAGGCGCGGCCGGGGGGCGACGAAAGGCAGGGCACTTGGGCACAGCAACATGTTGGAGAGAGAGCCCCACAGGCCTCCGCAACAAGATTCCCAATTTTACCCCAACATCAGCTGCCCCTTTCTCCGTAAAACGTTCATGTGTGTAATTATTAGGCCCCTTATCTTAGCTTCTGGGAGAAATCAGAGCTTTTGACCTTGGTGTCCCCGGGTTCGAGTGCGTTTCCTGTTCAGAAGTGGTCGACCTGTTTCCAGGTTCTTGGGGCCTTGCAGATTCCGGGTTGCCCCCGAAGTGGGCCCAGCATAACAGTAGAATGGACGTGGTTGTCAACACCGTTTTGGGATCCCATTTTGGGGTAGGTGAATTCACCACCCATTTTAGTACCTATTTTTGTGGGGATTGGGATGTTCACTGGGGGTACGGGATTTTGACCCATGGCCAAATCATGTTTTTGGAGGCTTCCATGTGATCTGGGGAGGACCTCAGACTCAGGCTTCCATGCCACGGCTGTCGCTGAGAGACGTGGGGATGGCGAGCTTGGCTCCTTTGCGCCCTGGCGGGAAAGTTTTCGAGTTTCTGGGTGCTGAAACGCCCATAACTTACTCCCTGAGTTCCTGGACTTTAAGCCTTTTGGGAAGACCGTTGGTGGTAAACAGAATCCATGTATTTTGTTTGGCCAATCGACTCAGGAAGTGAGTTGTTCAGCAAGGAAAGCCAAAAGGGGATGAGTAATTGGTTTTTGTCTCCAGACCTTTATTTGCGCAGCCAGACCAACAAAGATGATTTGGTGCCAATTTGGTGCACAGACTTTGGAAGACATGGTTTTTGGAAGGGGTTCCTTTGCATTTCATGGTTGGTGCAGGTTGACCCCCTCCGGAAAGTTGCAGAGAGGAACATAAACAAAAAAAAAATGAGACGAAGCTCCTTGGCATTCGAGGAGAGCCAGTGTTGTGCGTGGCACTTTGGCCTACTCGGCTCCCAGTGATTCACGGATGTA
>CAUJNA010000088.1:92500-143648 GCA_963377175.1 Effrenium voratum
GAAGTTTAGATTGCCACCCAACCTTTGGTGGACGGCTTACTCATGGCGCGGCAGAGAGAATATCCTTCCTTATATATGGCCTTTCCCTTTGAAATATGGCTAAAGCGGTTTGGCCCAGACCTCCCAACGCCAGCTGCAGATGAGTTAATCCGCCGATGCAAAGGTCAAAGGCATTTTTTTGGATTAGGCTGGTTCTTCAGATGATTCTCAAGACGTCAAAATTTAGAATTCTCAAGTGTACCTGCAAAGAATGGGAGGGGGGGGGACCACCAAAGTGTGGGTGTTCCCTTTTGACGTCTTTTCATGAATTTGAAAACATGGTGTTTCCTGTTGACTTCTGCTTTTTATGTTCTTGTTGTACCAACAATTGGTGGTTCTTGTCCGTTTTCCACCCCAGGTGCAGGAGCTCCGAGGGGAGGACCGGCGCCTGGCCAACGGCGGTATGGCGGACGCTGAGCGCGAGAACATCCGCGGATGGGGCGCGGCGGGGCGCGTTTTTTGTTTTTTTTTTTGGGGGGGGGTGTTTTTGTGTCCTCCTTTTTTTTTCTCCGTGGCTTCGCAGGGATGGCCATGGCTCAAAAGCAATGGGATCTCCATTTAGTTCACCCATTTTAGAACCTATTTTGGTGGGGATTGGGATGTTCACTGGGGGTACGGGGTTTTGACCCATGGCCAAATGATGCTGCGAAGGCTTTTTTGGAACGTAGGCATGGTTCCGGAAGAGGGCAATGCATGTCGACTGATGCTTGTTTCGTTGTCAATCATGTGTTTGCTTGTTGTTTGTTGTTCGGTGGTTTGTTTCGTGCGTGTTGGTGGTGTGGTTTTGTTTGTGCAATGTGCGTTTTGATGCTTTGTTTTATGACCTGCTTCATTACTTGGTTGTGTGTTGTTTTGTGTTCTTGCTTGCCTGCTGCTTTGTGTGTTGGCTTGCTTGCTTTCTTGTTTGAACACGGTCTGGATGCCCTAGCATCAAGGGCATAGCCGCAAACGGCACAGCCAAACCGTACATGGAATTAACATTATGTACGCATGAAACCACTGGCCTACTTTCCAGGTCGCAAGCCCGGACGCAAGCACAAAGTCATAGGGCAGGCAATACTTTTACGTTTTGTTTGTTCTGATTTTCGACTGCCTGAGGCATCCCTTGGATCAGAATCCCTTGAGGAACTGATTTATGGCCGGGTGGTCTGAGCGTTTTTCAGACTTCAAGATTCAATCAGGGGGGGTCCCACTTCGCATCGCAGTCTGAAACCCTGGGCCCCTTTTACACGGGTCACTGGGCAGACTAGCTCCAGTGGCTGGCCCAACCCTTGAGCGGACCGCACCTGAACAACGTATGACAAGCTCAACTCGGGGAAAAGCGAGCTGACCCACGGCGAAGTTTCTTTGCTTCCGGTTCCCTCAATTCGAGTTGGGCAAGTAGTAATTTGCCCAGGATCCTTCAGAAATGGTCGGTGGACATAAATCCCTATGTGAATGATGTTAACACAAGGGTAAGATTCACACTCAAACCGCCTGTGTTTAGCAGAGATGGTTTGCAAAGCTTCCTAAAACCTGTAGGCGTCTATACCCCCCCATTTGTTTGAGGCGTAAACATCACCGTTTGGCTGTCGCGGTAGGTGGTGTGATGTTTACAACGCTTAAAGACCGTTGGCTTCAGTGTGTCGCCCGATGGTCAACCCCGTTTATGGCAAAGGCAAAGGGAACACGGGAGCCCAACCTCTTTGAGGCTAGCTAGCTGGTAAAACGTGGCTGGGGAGTGTAAAACTCAAAAACGAATTAGTGCGCGCCGCTAATTCGTTTTTGGTTTTTGGCACTTGGAATGTCTTGTTGGGGGCTCAAACACCAAAAAACAGACTTAGTGCATGTCACTAATTCCTCTTTGAGGCTAGTTAGCTGGTAAAACGTGGCTGGGGAGTGGAAAACTCAAAAACGAATTAGTGCGCGCCGCTAATTCGTTTTTGGTTTTTGGCACCTGGAATGTCTTGTTGGGGGCTCAAACACCCAAAAACGGAGATGGTGCATGTCACTAATGCCTCTTTGAGGCTAGTTACTGGTAAAACTTGGCTGGGGAGTGGAAAACGCAAAAACGGATTAGTGCGCGCCGCTAATTCGTTTTTGGTTTTTGGCACCTGGAATGTCTTGTTGGGGGCTCAAACACCCAAAAACGGAGTTAGTGCATGTCACTAATGCCTCTTTGAGGCTAGTTACTGGTAAAACTTGGCTGGGGAGTGGAAAACGCAAAAACGGATTAGTGCGCGCCGCTAATTCGTTTTTGGTTTTGTGCATTTGCAAGACCGCTTTTTTTTCCTGGTTTTTGGGGGTTCAGCTCCGCGCGGCGCGCACAATTGGCTGGCGCATGCTTTTGGCTGCAGGGGGTCCCGGGGGCAAAAGGTGTGTGGACGGATGCCGGTGGGATGTGCATGTGTGGCGAAAGCGGGCGTAAGGAAACCGTCCAGTTTCGTAAGGAATTGTTTTCGCCTGAGCTGCGCGCAAGGTTTGCGCAAGGGAAGCTTAGATAAATGCAACCTTGTAAGAAAGCCAGTATTGCGCGTAAGCTCGCCCAAGCACCTTGGCGTAAGAGTTCCTTACGACCTAAGACCTTTTGAACGCCGCCCCATTGGAAACACCTCAAGTGGCCTGCACGGTCGTCCGGCCTTCAACTTAGGTGGGCTTCCGAAGGCGGCTGTCACCCGCGCAAGTCCCGTTTGGGTCCCTGAAATTTTGAGACCGGAAGACCACAAGGAAACCCGTTTGGGGGTCGCTGGCACCCATGGTTTTTTCTGGGAAATCGTTGCCTGCAAGCAAGTTTTGAAGGGTCCCGGTTGCAGTATAAGCTGGAAGTTGGGTCTATAGGCTTTTCCCAAGCTAACTTCCTGCTTCTCCTGCAAGGGCCTAAATCATTGCAATGGGCTTGAGCTTGGTACTGGTAAACCAAGCGCCACACAGAGTAATACTATTCGCATCCTATCGTGATCTCACCTAGGAGCAAAATGATTCCTTTGCGCTGGTTTGCAAGGTTGCACAAGCCCGACCTTTTGATGTTCCCGCGTCCTGTATGTGATTCATTGCATTCTGCCCACTGAATCCGAGCTAGCTGTCTCAATTTCAGATGGCCCAAGGAAGATGTCTTCCGCTCCTGCCTGGAGCGCCTTTTCGGAGTCCTTGCGGATCGCAAGGTGCAGGACGGATACTCGTTGACGCGGGACGCGCTCGGAACTTCAGACGCGAGACGGCCCCCTGAGGGAAACCTATCTTATCCGGGATCAAACAGGTTCATTGAGAACCATCAGGTTCATTGTGCTGCTTGATTTGCCTCAAGCAATCGCATGTTGGGTTGAATGGGAAATTGTGGGGGGAGGGGGTCCTTGAATGGCGCCGCAGGGGTGAATCAGTTCCGGGCAAGCTACAGCCATCCATCAGTTCGGGTAAAACGAGCTCCATGGTGAAGGATTTTACTTGAAAGTTCCTCATGCCCGGTTGCAAACTCGAATCTGAGTGGAATCTAAGGGATGTAGACGCCAATTGTGTTGGGCAAGGTTGGTGCTGATGCGTTTGTTTTGTCGATTGGCTGACTGGCTGACTGCTTCTTGATGGTTTGTTAGCTGGTTGATTGGCTGGTTCATTGTCCCGCATCATTGTTGGCTTGTTGGTTGGGTAATCTTGCTGGTTGCTTGGCTGGTTGATTGCTTTTAGCATGTTGGTCCATTGCTTTTGGCTTGTTGGTTGGCTTGCTTTGGTTTGTTTGTTGCTCTCTGTTGTTTGGTCTGGTTGTTTGAATTTGTAGTTACTCTAGAAATTCACCTGGGACCCAACAAGGGGTTCCCCCAAAACGGAGATTCCTCCAGGAGGATGGCTTTGCGCAAGTGCGGGGACACTCCCATCCACATGGAACCTAGGAAGTCCTGGAACCCAAATGGGGGGGTGGCTCGTCTTTTTTTCAGGGTACGCCTTTTTTGGTGGTTCTAAAGAAACACCAAAAGGACAACCATAATTGGCAGGGGGGGGGGGTCCCCGGAAAAAAAAGGACACATCTTCCTGTAACAGGGACCTTTTGGGTGGGTTCCATGTGGAGGAAGCCTACGCAGAAGCCTACGTCGCAGAGGGCCCCATCAACATGCGTCGCTTCATGGCTTGGTGCCTTGGGCAATGGGGACGATTTTCAGTCAGCTTCCATGGGGCACCGGGAAAAGAATGGAGATGTTCCAATATGTGTATGGGTCAAAATTGAACCATCAGGGAACCGCAGGTTTGAGTCCTTTCCATTTACCAGGGTTCCATTTTGGTCCCTGGAAGGAAGGAGGGATCCCTGGAAAGAATGGAAATGGAAGCTAACCTTAGAGTGATGCATGGATCAAAGGTCTTAAGGTGAATCTTGCTCTAGGCCCCCCAGTGCCCTTCTCTCCGATTCTTTTTTGGGGGGAGGGTTCCTCAAAACAGACTACAGGAAAAAGAAACGGTACCCTTATTCTAACCTCTCTACTGGAGGACCTTGTCATTTGGACCCCAACATCTGAGGCGATTCTTGTGGTGTCCCCTGAAGCCACCCTAAGCCAATGGGGACATGGGGCGCACGGGGGTCGGATCGCATTTAGAGCGGTTGCCTCTGCCCCCCAGCCACAAAGTTCCGGGGTAAAGGAATCGCCATGTGGGGGCCCAATCAGGATAGGACTCAGAAAGGACCTTTAGAACCATAGGACAAATGGCCGGGGGTGTCCGTTTTGGTCTTGAAGAAACATGGCCGAGTTTCACCTTGCCCTCAGTAGATGCCTTGATGAGCACCAAAATCACATCCTCCAGATGCTGGGAGAATGAATGGCCTTTACTTGATGGTTGAAACGCGATACTGTAGACATCCAGGTTCCAGCTTCCTGAAGATCTATTAGGCCAACACAGGACAGGGTTAATAATCAAAATGTTAAGAGATAATAATTCATTAAATAAAGAACAAATGAAAAACATGAAACAAATAAATAATCGAAAAGGAAAAGCAGCGTTGAACAGCAGTTCCTCATCAATGGGCTTTGGACAGGTACCGCGCCAACATCTTCGCCCTGAGCAAGACGGCCAAGGGCCCGGACAGCGACTATCTCACCCTGGAGCTCGCGAAGAAGACGCTCGGCGAATTACATCCCCTGGCTTGAGCCAAGTGGGCCACAGTCAGATGAAGGTTCGCCATAACCAAACCAAACAGAATTGGGTGCAGCCGCCTTGTTTTAAATATATCTTTACATGGTTCTGGGTAGGCATGTTGATGCCTTGCTTGTATTGTGACTCAGCGTCATTTGAAACCCAGTAAGTTCCAGTTGAATCCAAGGTAGTTTCTTTGGATGCCGCCGGCATTGATCAACTTTTGAGGAGGAAATTTAGTGACCCTTGTTTGCCGCCCCGTCTCCGCAAATTTAGAGAAACCCAAACATGAGACCTCACACACCCTTCGAAGGTTCTATGCTGTACAAATCACAAAAAGCTTACCTGGGGAAGTAAGCGAGCTCTCCCATCATGTGGACATCAGTGTTTCCAATATGTCAAGGATGGTATTTTGTGCAGATGGTATGACCGGTTCATTTAAGGGCGTTTGCCAGGTCAAGTGACTGGAAACGTACCATTGCTTGCACAGGGTTGTCTGGGACCATAGTCCAAAGGAGCAAGGCTCCGTTAACGAGAGCCTTTGCGAAATCTCGCATGTAAGGAGTGATGCAGAAGGTCGAGTTTCTTAAGGTTGCACAGGGGTCAGCGGTTTTCTGTTTTGAGGCTGCATGCAAAAGGGACGTGCAACACCAATGAGTTTTGCGTGGCTTGGAATGAAGCTCGGATGATCTTTCGGAAGCTGCAACTGCAAATGCACGGACGCTCAGCAGTGGCAGCTTTTTTTGTAACACCCCGTTTGTTCCATATCCCCGCTGAGCAACTGGGCATCATCCAAAGTTGCGATTATCGACTTGTGCTTCCAAATGCTTGGCAAACCACCCGTTACACAACAAACCCGGGCATCGAACCTATGTGCGGACGTGCCCTTAGGTATCACTGCTCCTGCCTCGATTTGGACAAGGCACCTTGGCTTCAAGGAAGGCCTTTGGAGCTCAGGTTGCGTGTGGGCGTGCGCCTGGTCATATAAACAGGTGAGTGAGGCAAGTTAGTTAAATGCTAGCTTCCAGGCAGATGGCTTGGCTTCGGTGCTCTTTTGGTTGGGCCGCCTGTTGAATAGGGGTCGCAGCCCAGGTGTGGAGCCGATACGCCCCAAGTTCTTTGTGCCCGTCATGGCAACTGCAGGGTTTGCTGATGCACAGACTCACTTCTGAGCAAAGAGGCACGCTCATGCATACTGATGCACGTTTGTGGATACTGGATACTCCTGAACACGACTGGCGGCTGCTATCCATGCTACTGCCTTCCCCTTTAGCCTTTTGTTTCAATCGAAAGGCAAGCTCGATTCGTACTGGCCTGCGTTCGCATGCAGCATGTGCTGAGATACAATTGCAATCAGTTGGCAACTTGTGACAAACATGAGCCCGCATTGGAACCCATGCAGACATTTGTGAACCCCTTTCGTGTCAGCCCCACACCGCTCCCAACTGAGATTCAAAGATAGGCCTTGAACGGGCCTTTCCCTTGTCTCGGTTTGGGATGAGTAAGATGAATAAGCAGGAAGGGCTAGTGTCTGATGTCTGGGTGCTACATAAACTGTGATTCCTCGATTCCTGTGAAGGGAACTGCCTGGGCAGACACAGTGCATGATCGTTTGGACGTCCTTCCCACTCACCTTTCGCTTGACAAGGCGCGTCCCTTGGAGTGGAAGTTCGCCTTCCAACCTACAAGTGCCTTCCAGTGGGAGGAAGTCGCTTTCGAAGATTGGAGGCCCGCATTTCGACAGCTCCGGCCAAGGTCAAGCTGAAGTTCGACCAATTCGACCTGGACAAGTCTGGCGCAGCTTGGCGCAAAGGTGATCAAACTCCATGTGAGGATGCACAATCTGCCTGGAATCAGGACTAGTCGGCAACTTTACCCAGCGGATATGATTATGGAAATTAATGACGTGTCGAATGACCCGCCAAACCCAGTTGGCAACCCTTGCTTGTTCCGGATCACTTGTTTAAGTTTGCAAGGTTACCTGAGCAGCTCAAAATGTTGTATCCCCACATCCGCTAGCAGCAAGTCTGCGGTGTTTCTTTTGTTGCCCTCTGGCACTGTGAGAAAGATCATGCCCGAGATGTAGAACTCCATCCTCTGCTCTTGGGGGGTACAAGGCCATGGTTCGGTTGTCCTTTTTTGCCGGCCAAGTTCATCGATGAGCAGGAGTTTGAATCCATGATCTACCAGCTTTTGGGTTGCACCGGCCGCTTGCCGCATTGCCAGCGCGCGTGGGGCTGCTGTGGGGAGGGCACTGGAACCCAGCATGAGGAACCAACCACTTGGAAGGGTCTTCTTCCATCCCGGTTTGAGGTTGTTTTTAGTGGGTTTTCAAGCGCGACAGCTGCATGTGCCGGGTTTTCTGATGACTGCTCCAGAGCAGTTCCAGTTCCAGGGGGTTTCGGGAAACGACATTTGGCCGATGGGGAAACTCTGTGGCTGGATTTTGCTCTTCGAAACGGCAGGTGCAGGACCAGAGTGGTCAGTATCGGGTGGGATCAAGGGGTTCTGTGATACGAGGCAATCACCTCTTTATATGGGGGAGTCTTTGGGAGGCCCTTTTTGTTGTTTCACAGAAGTGGTAATTTCCCATAGCCTTGTCCAGTAATGTCCAGTATTTTTCCAAGTAGCTAAGCAGCTCATCCGGGGTATCCATTCTTGTCCTCAGTAGTTCTGGCCTGGTATTTGACGATGTGCACCCTGTCAAGGTGGCATGGTTTGGTAGGCAAAGCCGGCCGGCCAATATCAAAGCTCCTTTGTGAGGCAACGTCCATTGTATGTTATGCGCACCTAGAGTTTTCCTTCTATTAATACTTATGTTTACAATATATAGATATGGGCAGGGCTCAACATTAAAGAGCCGGGGGTTACGCGGGTTTTAGCCTTTGGTTCCATTTAAGGTGCCATCTTGGCATTCCACGTTTTCTGAGCCACGGCCATATATGATAAGAACACTTTTACATCCAGAGCTGCTTCACGCAACTTCCAGTTCAAGGGGCCGCGCGGGAGCTCGAGGCAAGACGGACTTGCCGAGCTCGCGGCTGCAGCGGTTCTGGAACGAGGCGGACAAAGACAAGGACCCAAGGGGCGAGAAGCGCCGAAGGGTTCGAAGCTGGGGCGTTCCTGGTGTGCATTTGGGACCAGAGAGCATTCTTTGACAGTTGGTAAAGGGATAGCAGACTTGGAAGATCTGTGATCCTTGCGCTGGTCATTGTGGCCGTCATCATCAAAGTTGTTCTTGTTGCTGTGGTGCTAGTGATGATCGCGGGGATGATGGCCGCCTTGTTAGCGTTGTTGCATGTTTGCTTGCTTGCTTGCTTGCTTGCTTGCTTGCTTGCTTGCTTGCTTGCTTGCTTGCTTGCTTGCTTGCTTGCTTGCTTGCTTGCTTGCTTGTTTGTGTGCTTGCCCGCTGGCTGGCTGGCCGGCCGGCTTGCTTCGTTTGCGTGGTTGCTTGCTTGTTTGTTTTGTTGCTGTCCCTTTTGTTTAAAAATGTGTTATTCATTATGTTTATGTATTTATTGATTTCTGTGTGTGTGTGTTTGTCTTTATTTCTTGATATATTTATTTGCCTGTGCTTGTTTGGTTTGCGTTCTGTTTGTTTGTTGGTTTGCCGGTTGGTTTGTTTGCTTTGTTGCTCGTTGTGTTGCTTTGTTTGCGTGTGTGTTTGTTTGCTTGTTCGTTTGTTGGTTTGTTTGCTTGCTTGTTGGTTTGTTTGTTTGTCGTGCTTGTGTTTTCAGCGCTTGGCAGCACAACATGCTAAGAGGTCCCTAAAAGTATGCTTTCGGAAGCAGAAAGTGCAGTTGTCCATGAAACACGTCAAACAACATGGGACACGTGAAGCAAGCAGTGTTTCCAGCCGTCTCGCATCTAACCTCCCAAGACTTCACAAAGAGTAGCTTGTACTTTCTGATTCTAAAGCCTGAAAAGTCTGGAGCTTGCAGTGTGTCAGCACTTGGCAGCACAAAGCAGTGCGGGTGCCTAATATTTCAGGCTTCATGACCAGCAACCTGCCTGCACATGTTTCCCCACAAAGCCCGTTTCTGAATCCACTCCCTGCGGAAGGTGATGGCAAGTGAGCAACTAGGCAGAACATATCACAAGACGTAGCGAAAACACACAAAGACTGGTTGACTGTTTTTAGCAGCTCGTCCAAGCAAAGCACCTGTCCAGTTTATCCAGCAACAATGGCTGCAGGCCAAAGGCGCGGATCTTGGGGGGGGGGGTAACCACCCACACACACACATATATATATATATATATATACATATTCATATTCATATTATGTGTATGTATGTATGTCGACGTTGTTACTGTTGACAGATCTTTTCTCAGTCTTGCTTTTCGTGTTGCTGCTCGTTTTCAGGCTATCAGTATGGGGTTGCTAAGGGGGGGAGACCTGAGCTTCTCCAGGGCTCCCTAAGGAATAGGGCCGTGTGCCACGCACTGGACCCACCTCTGACAAAAAATGTTCTGATCTGGGCAGGACGGCGTGATCGACTTTGAGGAATTCACGGAGCGCTTGGGCTGAAAGCAAATAACAAAGTCTGCTCGGTCAAGCGGCTTTCAGGCCTTGTTGTCCAGATTTGGGCGAGGGTTTCCTCTGAAACCAAGGAAAGTCGCGCGTTTGGGCAGTGATTGTTCCTTCGTTTTAGCATTTGCCACCCCCCTCCGTGTGTTTCACGGAACGAGCAAGCCACCGTCAGCTGAGCCTTGATGCCACCGGAGCGCAAATCCAAGCCACCAAAGAGGTTTGCTCATGGGATTCCCTTGCTTCAGGCTTGCGAATTGCAATTTGCCAACATCGCTGGTTGCCATTAGCAAAAGCTTGCATTTGACTGGTGCTCTGGCTTTGAGCCCTCGCTCTTGCGAATAAGCAGGAGACCTGCCCCCCCCCCCCCCGACCGCTCTCGAAGCCACCACTCCAAACCATGACGCCTTTTAGGCAGATAAGTTTAGCGGCAAACGAACTGAGCAAGCTTTGCTCATTCAATCGAGCGAAATGAGGGGAGCACACCATGTTTATTCAATGCCCAGCATGACTCGAGTTGCAAAATGGGGTTCGGAGCTTGTGCCACCCAGGGGAACCTTCGCCACAGCTGTCACGCGTTTCGCCACCTTCGCATCGCCCAGCGCCCAGCGAGGTGGTACATGAAGTACTTCGCGCAGGCGGCCAAAGATGGGCCCATCGAGGCCTTCTATGCCTCCTACATGCCGGACGTGCAGCGCCAGCACACGCTGGAGAGCAAGGCGGTGTCTAAGGCGAGGGGGGGGGGGCATGTCCGGTCCATCAGGGGTTTTGATTTCAGTGGCTTCTGCTGGGTTCGAATCTTTCACCGGTGCCATCTAATTAATATTCCAAAGGAACTCAACAGGTCCACGTTACCTTTATTTTGGTGGCTTGGTTTGGTTGCTTGGTTCCGGGGTCAGAAACATTTGGTTTCAGGAGAGGCCTGGGGTTCAAAGCAAACAATTGGGGAAGGGTGAACAAGTTGGCTGGTTTCCCTTTTGGGGTTCATTCCCCGCGCAGAAATATCGACGTAGCCCCAAGAACCATCCCTTCTCACTAGGGCAAGGCACCCCGGAAGCTCCTTTTGGGCTCCACGTTGAATGCGGCAAGTTTCGAGTGGGTGGACCACAAGAGAAGCGCGCTGCAGGACCGGCTGCTGCTCCCACGAAAGCGACTCTCCAAGGGCTCCACTTCCGCGTCCCCGATCTCCTCGCCGCTGCGTCAACGCTTGGCAGTTTGCCCAACCCCGGTTTGTATCAACGTGGGGGTGTTCTCCCCTCCAAAAGTGATGAAACATCCCCCTATCAATCAACTGGGGTTCGTGAATATGCGGGTCAACAGTACTGCCCTCACCTTCAGGTGTTTGCGGAGCGCTTGGGTGGCAAATGAAACAAAAGCCACGCACTTGGGGCAAAACGGGCTCGTTGCCATTTGAGTTCCTTCAAAAGACAAGCTCTTGACTTGAGAACGGCCGGCTTGTGAGAGAACGGCGGGCGGAAAGAAAGCGGAAGCAATCCTGCAAACATAAACATGTGTCGTCATTATTGCAGTACTGTTGAACCCGGATGAGTCAGCCTGGCACACCAACAGAGAACAAACCTGTCAGGTTGCTTCAGAGGGAAGTTCAAATGACAATCCCAATTTTTGAGGGGGGGAATCCTATTTCACACACCCATTGTTCCAAAGGTGGGGTTGGTTGGCCGAGGCCTAGCGTTTCCGCCCTGACGCCGGTGTCCAACCTCTCCCCACGCTCCGATTTCGGGGACTTCGCTGGTGACCTCGATGCGCTGACCATATGGAGCCGCAACGTGACACAGTGATCGATTTGAGCGGCGCGGCTGCAATCACTTTGTCTTGCATGCCTATTTTGTGGCTGTGAGTAGAGCCCATGATAAAGCTCGTATACTTGGGGGGCTGTCCCTTCGAGTTTTTGACATATAGAAAATGCGTCTTTTTCCTATCGGTGGGTGTTGGTTCCCATTTCCAGGTGGCTGGGCAGCTGAGGTCGGCAAGCTGCAAGGTATGCAGCGAGAAGCCGGCAGGTTGCTCCGGAGTTTGGAGCCACGTATTGTTTGGTCCCTTTGTTGGGGAAAAAAGACCGAAAGAGCGTAGCAAATGCCCCTGCGGCAGCCAGTGGCAAGGTCCATTCGTCAAGTAATGACCTTGAGTGGGTGTATTCTCACGCCACGCGCCGGCACATTTTGAGGCAGGTTAGGCTGGAGCAGCCCCAACTGTACCTTGCAGAGTTCCCGAATTTAGCGTGTCCAGCATGTGACCGGACGGATCGCGCTGGGCGCGCAGCACGTTTCAATGTCACCCATCCATTTGGACTTTCTTGGGTTGTACAACTAAGTACAATTTTGAGTTTAAGGGCGCGTCTATCAACAAGCCCTACCCAGTTTTGGCTCCCGCGCAGAGACGCGGTCTGAGGTGAGTTTTAAGCAGTTCGTCGCTGCAATGGTTTCTTTGCGTGCCCTCATTTGTCAATCGGCACGGAGCAAAGCCAAAGGCCACTGCCTCAGGCACAAGCCTTCGCCACGGGACATGCTAGTTGTCACAGCTATAGGATCGAGAAGGGACCTGGGATATACTGGGAAACTTGCGAATTCATGCTCAGCCACAGTGGAAGGTTCCGGTCCAGGGGGAGGGCGGGCTATTGTTTAGCATCCATCCTGAATGGTGTTATGCGCATCCCCTTGCTGCTGGGGCGCTGTGTGTGTGTGTGTGTGTGGGTAAGTCCCCGAAATTAGCACTGCCTTGAAGATTGTTCTTAATGCCATGTGCAGAGCATGCACAGTACATATATATATGTATTTACCTACGCATCAGTCTTCACAACCGACTGAGTTCGCCAAGCTGTGTGACATCGTTGTTCAACCTGTCGTGCATGCGGTGCACAGAAAACGGTGGTTGTCCCAAAGCCTTTCACAGCATTAGAACGCATTCTGGAAAGGCGTCAACTGTGTGCTGACTCGTCTACACTCAGGACAAAGCTGCCGGTTCCCGTGGCTATGGCTGGCCAAAGCCAATCTTCACCGAAATTGGTTCGACGGTTTCAAGAGCGGCTCCCCAAAAAGCAGCTGGGTGGGACAGTCGTCAGGGGTCTGATATTTATATTGTATATATATATATATGCATTTTATTTTATGTGTGTTTTGTTTGATGGTATCAACATCTTCCTGCAAGCTTGAGTGTGGATGGGTTGCGTTTTCTGGAAGAACACCTAGTTGGGCCCCGCGCACCAGACGAGCCGGATGTTGGACTATCCGCGCCAAGAAAACCTTTGGGACCCCGAAAAAGTCTGCGGTGCAAGAGGTTTGCCACAACACCCCCAAACCTCTCGCACAAACCTTCCTAAGGCAGAAAATCATCACAAGTTCCTTTCGCTTTCCTGCAGTTGACCTATTGGCCAGACAGATCGGGTTAATTGGGGGGGGGCGGGGGGCGGGAGGAGACCCGCTCAAAAGCGGTTTTCTAGATATTGTCAACCTTGAGAGTGGGGCGGGGAGTTGTACTCACGGTTAGCAACACATACAAGAAATCCAAGCACCTGACCAACCAACTGTTGCCCGACAGTTCGCAGTGTCGAGCAACCAGGGGCCGCCCATGCAGCAAGTTTGGTTTGCCCGGATGTTAATTCCTCTAATGCTTTGCAAGGCAAGGGCAAACTGCTAGATTCCTGAAACAGCCTTAAAGTACTCCGAAGCGATCTTTGCACACCACCCGGCAGGTTGGCTGTAGCGATACAGCCGACCCTTGCAAGAAGCTATTTTGGGGAGCCTGCAAAGACTGCAGACAGGATTGTCCTGGTTGATGAGCACTTGTGTGCCAGCCAGGGTTTCATGGTTTCAGCTAAGTCGGCTATGAGCATGGCCACAGCTTCAAGCAAAGCTTTAAGGCAATGGCCGGCAGCGGGTCGTACAGCCGGAGCTAGCGGGAAGCCATGATTCTGTGTTGATGTCCCGTTTCACCACATAGGTTTTGCTTGCGAGAAAGCACCACGACCAGCTCCGCATGCAGTATCATCCCTTTTCAAGCCGGTAACTAGTTGGACACGTCGAGATCTTCGCCCTTTTTCTTTGTTTTCCTGCGTGCCTTTTCACAGGGCCGTCTTCACGGCTCTCAGCACGTGCAAGTCAAGAGCTGCAGCCTTGCAATGAGAGGCGCGGCTCTTGGGCAGTTCGGCCTCGGACCTGGACCTGTATGCCTCTCCGAGCGCGACACGCTGAAAAGCGGAAAGTGTGGGAGCTTTCCATTGACGTCAAATTCACATTGGATGTCATGCTTAAGGGAACTCAATTTACATGTGGGTGTCTTGTTTTAAGGGAACTCTGGGGCTGCTTCGGTTTCTGTGGCAGCCCGGGAAATATGGGAGCAGGGTCTGGCCGTGTGGCCTCCCGTCCGATCCTGGGAGTGGACAGAAGGGCCTCTTCAAGAGGACTAGTCTCAACGCTCCCGTTGGCGTTCATGATTGTAGGAAAGGCAGTTGCCATCAGGGGGGGCTATTGAGAAACCAAGTTGTCATGTCTCTTTGTTGCCAATTTTCCGGTCGGGTACTTTTTGCAGGGGGTTGGTTGGAGGCGAAGGGCGCAGGACTGATTTGCGCAAAATCCATGAAGACCTCCTTGTTTACGGGTGAGAGCAAAGAAGTTCATAGTCTTTTGAGTATAGACCCAAATCTGAAAAGCATAAATATGTTCGGGGTCCCTTGGAAAAAGTGAAACATGTACATTGACATATCGGATACATATTTATATATGTATATATACATATTTCTATATGGATATACATATATATATATATATATATTTTGGCGCCCGGTGCTCCCCCCATTGATTATTCAGGTCCTGGCTCCTTGGCTCCAGCCAGAGGCCGGACATTGCGTGCTTGTTTTGTCGTAAGAGGCAAACGATTTCTGGTTCAGATGGTACATTTGATGTTATTCTTGTTGCCATTTGCTGTTCTGGTTTTCTTTTCTTTTTTTTGTTGTCATTTGCGCTGGGACACTGAAAAATGCTTGAGATGGTTCAACGCTGGGCCACTCGCTGCATGAGAAATTGTTTTGGGGGGCCTCTACTAGGTGTTCCAGTAGTGCCAACTTTTGCCGTTTCTTGGTTGGGGGAGGGTTCCCCTACTAAAATAGACCAGAGAAAAAGGGTACCCTTGTTCTAACCTCTCTACTGGAGGCAGGCTAAACTGCGGATTCGTATTGTTGCTGCCTTTCTTGGGGAGTCGCTGTCCAAGGCGTTCAATCGCCACTCCAGGCAGGAAAGGAAACTGCAGCAAGGCCATTCCACAGAACACAAGCTGAACGAGAGTCCCAGAGACCAATACCCAAAGAGCATCCAAGCTGAAACCGCAACGAGACCACGAACAGCATAAGACTTAAGACAAAACGCCACTGCCAGCTTGGCTCAGATCTAGAAGTCTAATTGAAGATAAACATAAGGCAGCTCGCATGAGAATATGTTTTGCAGCAATCGGTCCGACAGCCATCGAGATGCCAGGAAAAGAACAGATTCTTAGGGTTTGTTCGAGAAAATCCACACCTGCAGAAACAATCCAAGGGGCATCTATGAGAAATTGCGAAGCCAGGATAAATGCGCAACCACCAGCATCACCGGAGAACCAGCCAACACCCCATTTGCCGCGAGTCCATGGTCCTACAATGTGAGAAATGCTCAGGACCAACCTTACCGATGTATGCAAAACCTGCCCTGCTATCAAGGACTAGGATTCCGGATCGGTTATTGCACTCCCCAGATGATCTGGGGTATTCAGCCCATCCGGAAACCCTTCGGCTTTGAGGGAAAGCTTATCGGAAGTGACTGGAACACTCATGAGGGCTGCAGCCGGCTCGGGGTCCGCGTCAGGCGCAAGCATCGGAAGGATCGATGAGGGCATACACCTTCACCATCATAGTGGCAGTGTTCGTTTTCAGGACTCCCGTTGTCCTGGGTGTTTTGGTATAGGTGTGTGGATGTTCAGGGTTTGGGGGCTGCCTCGTAGATTAGCAAGCAATGTCGACACGGCAGTAAGCAACCAGTCAGGCAAAAAAGGGCAGCGTTCCCTCAAATTGTGCAGACATTTCCCAAAAGTAGGGCACACCAGCGTTCTATGCATCCTGGGTTGTAATCTGTGGGCAGTAGCCAGAGCTTGTCCTTGATTCGTGTGGGCTGCGCCAAGAAATCACGGAAGCCCACCAAAGGTGTCCCGGCGTCCGCATGGCCGCCGCTCAGTCCAGACATTTAAATATTGGCTTTGCTCAACAAAATGGCCCACTGTTCTGAAAGAGCACGGAAGATGTGTAATGGTGCGCCTTTCATTTGCAGACATTCTGGGCAGGTCACAAGGATTGTTAAGTTATTAGAGGAAAACAGGTCAGTCAAAGAGCAGCCAAATAAGCATTTTTGAACATGGGGTGTTCGCCGGTCTGCCTCAGGAGCTGTTGGAAGCGACGGGAGGAAGATGACGAGGCGTGGGCTTCCCTTGTGGGAGGAACAACTGGTTTGGTGGTTCAAAGGGAGACAGCAGGGAAACCAATCAAGTGTTTTTGGTTTGAGCCACAACCCAGGTGGATGGCGTTTAGTTACCAGCAACTAGAGCTGGTTTGATCGTGTGTGCACTGGCACCGGGCTGTGTTAATCATGTGTTTTCGGCAAGTTGTATGGCAGAAACTGGTGGCTTTGCTTGTGACACTGGTAGGTTTCATGCTTGTTGTTGGCACTGTGGCCAGTGCAAGGAGGGCAGTCCTTGCGACCGTCCTTGTGGTTGTTGGCACGGATTTTGGTAGACAGTATGTTTGCTGCACTTTGTTTAAATGGAGTGGGGATATATAGCTTAATCGTCAACCCCGTCGACCAACTGAGCACATCGTCATGCGGGGAGTTGAGCCGTTTGTCTTTTCACGCCTTACTTGAGCGGATAGAGCTTGCGCGGAACACTTGTCTTGCTGACCACTCTTCGGGATTTGCAGGTCCTTGGTTGTGATGGAAGGGTGCCGAAAGGTGAACCGTGTTGAATGCAGAACAAGAGTGCTTGTCCTGATGAATGTGGCGGATTATTTGGGCACCACGTCTAGGCAGCACTCACATTCTTCACTCTCCAACAAAATGGCATGAATTCCCAGACACAGCGACTCGAGAGGAAACTCCTTTCGGACGACCCTTTTTGTTGGGTTTCTAAGTTCTCACACGCTGCGTGAGGCCTCCATGCACTGGAAAGTGGTCTTCCAAGGGCCTTTAGTCAGGTTCTTTGGTGAGAGGATCAACCTATGAACTGTCACCCTGAAAGATGGGAGTTGTTTTGGGTTTTCTTTGGACGGGGTATATGTTGCTCAGACCAGGCCGTAGTGGGAGGTTCACTACAGTTGACTATTTGTGGGGGGGGATTCATGCTTTGTTTGCCACCATTCAACGCTACCATTCAAAAGTGGACAGTACATTATATATTATACATATATGTATATATGTACAGTAGAGATATTGCATACCAACTGCTCCGAAGCTCTTCAACACCCTTGATTACTGGAAACACCTCATGTTTCTTGCAGGTACATATAGAGGGCCACCGGGTGGAGCTTCCAGGGTCCAATTTTCCCACCAGCCAATTTACAGGGGCCCGTGCCATCCCTTTCCAACATACCAACGTGCCCGATGCCCGGCTACTCAGATGCTTTGCAAGAGCTGAGACTGCTCCCGTGAAGTTTGCGCCTGCGCAGGACCAGTTTCAGGAATGCCTTCAGGATTCGGGCACAGCTCGAGCGGGGAAATGGGGATGGGCGTGCAAGGTGAATCCGCTCCCGACACCTCGGATTCCTCCGTTTGGACCAGTGGACCAGTCATGCCCAGGTTTCCCAACAAGTGAACCCAGCTGGATGTGCTTTTTTTTTGAGGGTCAGTCACGTTTGCTGGGTTCCCTAAAAAAAAACATTTTTTTGAGGCCAGCCTCACAACGTACCTAGCTAGGCCTGGCAGCCAGGGCCCACGATGCCACCAGGCTACAACGGGTCACAAGTTGACATGGGAGCATAAACACTGGTTCAGCTGTCAGTCAATTGCAGTCCATTGCATCCAATTGTTTGCTGCGTAGTCTGCTGCGGCTGGCCATCGGCCTGCTGCGTTGAACTGCCTCGCGTTGCGTCGGGTAGCCGAGGATATCCCGTGGCCGTCAGCGGCCGTCAGCAGGGGACCCCCAAGAAAACAAGGAGCCCTGAATTAGCCACTAGGCCTTAGTGGGGGTTATCAGCCGCTTATTAGCCCCTATTGGGAGGGGCTGTTTTGGGGGGCCCTTGCCTTCCAGGATTGGCCTGAAGGCACATCACCACGACCAAAGTGGTTCACCTGAAGCAAGTGCTTGGATTTCCCCTTGAGACGACTGATTGACAAAGTGCCACATCAGGGATCTCCCATCCTCAAACCAGGGCCCCCAAGCGGAGATAGTGTATGGACAGTAGGAGGGCAAGCATGGCTTGCAGTTGAAAGGCATGCCAAGCATGTTGCAGAGCCTTCTTCGGCGATCCACCACCAGGTAGGTGGCTCACTCACTCGCCGAGACCTTGCCAATTGAGGCTTGGTCCAAAAAGCCGTTGCAAGGGAACCAAGTCATCCGGGCCTGCGCCCCTCGGCACAAGTGGCCATTTATGGTTTTTGGCTTGAACAGCACCCCCCAAAAGATAAAGTAAAATAAAAGTAGAAGTCAAATGACCATAGCAAGTCCGCAAAGGAAGCCAGTTTGCTTGAGCCCCACAACCACAACCCCCAGCGGCTCCGATGAGGGAACAGGCTTCACCCAAGGAATCTAGACAAACGGATGTGTCTTAAAATAGAGGACCCCGTCACAATTTGTGGCTTTCCTTCTGGTTTCCTGCCAACCCAAAAAGGGGCACCCTCAAAAAACCGACGTGTCAGCTGGTGTTTTCACGCTTCCACTGGTCCAAACCAGGAGGCGCCGTTAATGGACACCGCGGCGCGTATGGGGCGCCTGCCGCGCAGCGGGTCAGAGCCCTGGCGTCAGGCACGATTTGTTCTTCGTCCGAGGGAGTTGGAGCAGGGTGTTGACCACTCAGGGTCTTCCCAGATTGTGATACAAGCGAATCTCTTCTTGGAGTGAAGCGTGGGAGCCGTTCGGCTAAGTGGTTGTGCTATTTCTTGGTTGCCAACAAAAGTCTTATATGGGGGGTTAGTCTTTGGGGTTACACCCTTTCTGTTGTATCACGGAAGTGGTCATTTCCCACAGCCCTGAGTTGGAGTGAGGCGTTGCATTCATCCGAGATTGATAAATGGGCTACCGGCTAAGGCAGCAACAACGTCAACAGCTTACTTTGCCGACCGCCCAAGTGGCGTTGGAAAGGCCATCAATTGGGCATTCATGATTCTAACAATTGCTGAGAAATGGAATCTCAGAAGCTGCTCATCGCGAAGGTGCTCCAGAAGTAGGTGTTTTGGCAGAAGATTGCAATGTCGCCCGCTCGCACGCGCGGATTTGTACTGGCGGCTTGCGCCTGCGCAGCTCTTTGGAATGCTCGGGGCTTTGTCGCCCCACCCCGCGCAGCTGCGCAAAGCACTGCCCAGGCCCCTTCAAGACATGCGAGCCCTGCGAACCCTGCGAGCCCTGCGAGCCCGGGCACGCCGGGGCAGCCAGAGGCCAAGGGACTGGCCGCCGTGGTTGTGGGCATTTGGGCGGTTGCCGGCCTTTGCGCCGCAATGCCACGCACGGCCTTGCGAGCACAGGGCAAGGAGCAGGAATCGCAAGTGGAGGACAAGAAGCCATTCAACGTTTGGGAGCCGGATACCTACGGCAACATTTCCATGGACGACGTGAAGAAGTATGGCGCAGCCGGCACCTTGTCCTACGTGATCACAGAGCTGCTCTTTTGGGCCATTGCCTTCCCCACAGAGTGCATCGTCTACCTGAACACGGCAGGCCATTGGCCAGACTTCAGCAAGCCTGAGGAGAGCGCAGCTGTCTTCGGCCTCGTCTTTGCGGCTTCCAACATCGCTCGGCTGCTTCTGCCGCTGCGCTTTGGGGCAGCTTTGGCCATGGCGCCCTGGGTGGATGAGAACATCATGAAGAAGTTCTTCAAAGAGGAGGCCAAGCAGGGCTCGTGAATTTGATTGGAGGCTTGGGATTTGTGCAATATCGTGCATGCCTGGCTTGCGAATGCTCAATGCCAACTAGCATCAGTTGACTCTTTTCCGCCGCTTGTTCTCACTGAGAACTGGTAGGCGCCACTTGTTTGGCCAATGGCCACTCAGAAGGTCGTCGCGCCATGCAGGTTTTCAGGCAACGAGCCCTAGGAGGCAGGTACAGTAGTGAAACCTCCAACGCGGCATGCCTGGCTGCAAGACAGAGACCAAAGTTTCCATGTCCAGCTTCCTTTCGAGGGAAAATAGAGAGAGAGAGAGAGAGCGAGAGAGAGAGAGAGATATATATGTCTGCGGGCTAAGTTGCATGCACGTGCTCGCCGAGTGGTTTCACGTGGCTTCAGCAAGTTGAGACGAGACAGGATGTTTGCAAACATGTGTTGAGCCAATTGTTGGCCGTGGGTTTGTTGGGTTTCTAGTTTGCTTTGATTTTGCTTGGCCCTGCTTTTGATCGACCCCGCCTCCTTCATCAACCCAGCATAGCACCACCCATCGGAGTTGATTGGCAGGGCCAAAAGCTTCCTGAGAGCCAGCTTCTGACCCTTTTTGGATGAAGCGAGAAAGAGCCGCTGCCAGAGGGCTCCAGAAGCAGGTGTTTTGGCAGAAAATTGCAATGTCGCTCGCTCGCACTCGCGGATTTGTATTGGCGGCTTGCGCCTGCGCAGCTCTTTGGACCGCTCAGGGCTTTGTCGCCCCACCCCGCGCAGCTGCGCAAAGCAGTGCCCAGGCCCCTTCAAGACGTGCGAGCCCTGCGAGCCCTGCGAGCCCTGCGATCTCGGGCACGTCAGGCAGCCAGAGGCCAAGGGAATGGGCGCCGTGGTTGTGGGCCTTTGGGCGGTTGCCGGCCTTTGCGCCGCAATTCCACGCACGGCCTTGCGAGCACAGGGCAAGGAGCAGGAATCGCAAGTGGAGGACAAGAAGCCATTCAACGTTTGGGAGCCGGATACCTACGGCAACATTTCCATGGACGACGTGAAGAAGTATGGCGCAGCCGGCACCTTGTCCTACGTGATCACAGAGCTGCTCTTTTGGGCCATTGCCTTCCCCACAGAGTGCATCGTCTACCTGAACACGGCAGGCCATTGGCCAGACTTCAGCAAGCCTGAGGAGAGCGCAGCTGTCTTCGGCTTCCAACATCGCTCGGCTGCTTCTGCCGCTGCGCTTTGGGGCAGCTTTGGCCATGGCGCCCTGGGTGGATGAGAACATCATGAAGAAATTCTTCAAACAGGAGGCCAAGCAGGGCTCGTGAATTTGGTTGGAGGCTTGGGATTTGTGCAATATGGTGCATGCCTGGCTTGCGAATGCTCAATGCCAACTAGCATCAGTTGACTCTTTTCCGCCGCTTGTTCTCACTGAGAACTGGTAGGCGCCACTTGTTTGGCCAATGGCCACTCAGAAGGTCGTCGCGCCATGCAGGTTTTCAGGCAACGAGCCCTTGGAGGCAGGTACAGTAGTGAAACCTCCAACACGGCATGCCTGGCTGCAAGACAGAGACCAAAGTTTCCATGTCCAGCTTCCTTTCGAGGGAAAATAGAGAGAGAGAGAGAGAGAGAGCGAGAGAGAGAGAGATATATATGTCTGCGGGCTAAGTTGCATGCACGTGCTCGCCGAGTGGTTTCACGTGGCTTCAGCAAGTTGAGACGAGACAGGATGTTTGCAAACATGTGTTGAGCCAATTGTTGGCCGTGGGTTTGTTGGGTTTCTAGTTTGCTTTGATTTTGCTTGGCCCTGCTTTTGATCGACCCCGCCTCCTTCATCAACCCAGCATAGCACCACCCATCGGAGTTGATTGGCAGGGCCAAAAGCTTCCTGAGAGCCAGCTCCTGACCCTTTTTGGATGAAGCGAGAAAGAGCCGCTGCCAGAGGGCTCCAGAAGTAGGTGTTTTGGCAGAAGATTGCAATGTCGCCCGCTCGCACGCGCGGATTTGTACTGGCGGCTTGCGCCTGCGCAGCTCTTTGGAATGCTCGGGGCTTTGTCGCCCCACCCCGCGCAGCTGCGCAAAGCACTGCCCAGGCCCCTTCAAGACGTGCGAGCCCTGCGAGCCCTGCGAGCCCTGCGATCTCGGGCACGTCAGGGCAGCCAGAGGCCAAGGGAATGGGCGCCGTGGTTGTGGGCCTTTGGGCGGTTGCCGGCCTTTGCGCCGCAATTCCACGCACGGCCTTGCGAGCACAGGGCAAGGAGCAGGAATCGCAAGTGGAGGACAAGAAGCCATTCAACGTTTGGGAGCCGGATACCTACGGCAACATTTCCATGGACGACGTGAAGAAGTATGGCGCAGCCGGCACCTTGTCCTACGTGATCACAGAGCTGCTCTTTTGGGCCATTGCCTTCCCCACAGAGTGCATCGTCTACCTGAACACGGCAGGCCATTGGCCAGACTTCAGCAAGCCTGAGGAGAGCGCAGCTGTCTTCGGCCTCGTCTTTGCGGCTTCCAACATCGCTCGGCTGCTTCTGCCGCTGCGCTTTGGGGCAGCTTTGGCCATGGCGCCCTGGGTGGATGAGAACATCATGAAGAAATTCTTCAAACAGGAGGCCAAGCAGGGCTCGTGAATTTGGTTGGAGGCTTGGGATTTGTGCAGTATCGTGCATGCCTGGCTTGCGAATGCTCAATGCCAGCTGACATCAGTTGACTCTTTTCCGCCGCTTGTTCTCACTGAGAACTGGCAGGCGCCACTAGGAAGGTCACAGCCACCTTTCTTAAGCTGCCAAGGTTGCCGTGCCTTGCTACATCATCATGTTTGGTGAGCATGTGCTTGGAACCCATTCATTTCAGCTTGCCAGGACGCTTCAACCTTGACCAGCTGTGTCATGCAGGCGCTCAATCGAAACTCCGTAGGCTTAAGGTACAGACAGGCCTACATGTGCCCGGCTGCACAGACCAACCAGCTCTGTTCAGTTTTCACTGCGGGTCAAAACAGGTCCGCAGCCCCTTTGCGTTACATGTGCTTGGCCAACTCTGGCATGCTGGGTGCTAATGCCAAATGTACGTCCATCTTAGCAAAAGGAAACCACATGGAATGGATATGTTGTGAGAATTTCAGCCCCCCTTACACCACATATTACATGCAATGCCCATTCGTGCCACACGGCACTTACTAAGCTTAAAAAACACGCAAAACGATCTCAGGTGGTTGGCCGGTGGTTTTGATTTCTCATTGGCTGTTTGTTCTTCCTGAAGCATCGGCAAATCATGCCAGATATGGTAAGTGACATGGATTTTCTTGGAACTTACTAAAAGAAGACTTTTCTAATTCTCCGAGTTCCTGGATTTGATGCTTTTCGTGGTAAAAAAAATGGAAAAAACCGAGAAACACACAACGAGACAAACAAGTTTTTCCCTGCCCAAGCCAAGTGAGAGCCACATGGATCTTACGCAGCCGTCCGCGTGTTTGCACGCAGATCGCTTGTGTTTGTGGGCCAGCTGGCTGCTGGCTGCTAATGCCAAATGTGAGTCCATCTTAGCAAAAGGAAACCACATATGTGGTGAGAATTTCAGCCCCCCCTTACACCAAATATATACATGCAATGCCCATTCGTGCCATACGGCACTTACTAAGCTTAAAAAATGGCGCAAAACGATTTCAGGTGGTTGGCCGGTGGTTTTGATTTCTCATTGGCTGTTTGTTCTTCCTGAAGCATCGGCAAATCATGCCAGATATGCTAAGTGACATGGATTTTCTTGGAACTTACTAAAAAAAGAATTTTCTCATTTCCCGAGTTCCTGGATTTGATGTTTTTCGTGGTTAAAAGAAAGGGGTGAAACAAAAGAAACGTTTTTTCCCTGCCCAAGCCAAGTGAGAGCCACATGTCGCCAGACTTTGGGCCGAGAGCCGGTGCTGGTGCCCGCAGCCTCAGCCGAGCATCCGGCTCCAAACGAAGCTGATAGGAACTAAACCACAGAACGAGTTGTCCATGGTTGCGATTGGATCTTTAGGCTGGAACTTTTTGGTTGAAATCTTTAAGGTTTTTTCGTTGAACCCACGCGCTTTTCTTTTTTGCAGACCCAGGTTCCAAAGGGAAGAAACACACACATTTCACTTCATTTCACTTCGAGCCAGTGAAGTCAGACCGTTGCCTGGCTCCCTATGGCCGGGTGAGTTACCTTCAGGTGAAACGAGCGATTCGATTCGATTCCTTCGAACCATGGGGCCAGTTGCGTTCGGGTCCCGATGCATCTAGGTTGTCCTTTGGCTTTGGAGCGAGTTTTTTGGGACTTGGCAGTTTGGCCCCTCGGGGCAACCCCGAACGAAAGAAGTATGTTACCTCTCGGTGTTAGGGGTCACAGAAGCAGGTTGGGGGTCGAAAAAACAGGGCCCTCCAAAGATTGACTTCTAGCAGGGGTCAACCACCCACCTAGTTGAAGTTTTCTGTGCTCATTCAGCCTTACGTTTGCACCTAGTTTACTAAGGGCTATTGTTGATGCCCCCCTTTGTTTCCACACCCTCCTACCTTGCAAACCTCACATACTGGTTAACCATTTCAAGTGATTCCGTAACTCGGGGGTTCCGCGTTCACTTGTCCTACAATTGCCCGGTGGTTGCTTTCTCAGCAAGTTTGGCACAAGTCAGAATGAGCTCCCATGTTTGAGTTCCTTTCGTTTCGGCTACGTTTAGAAGCACTTTTCGTAAACGGGTTGGGGTAAGACTAGTCTTCAAAGGTTCCACCGGTTCAAATCCTGCTTTTCGCGTCCAACCGGATCATTTCCAAGAGCAAGCCCATGATGTCTTCCTCAAGTAGTCTTTAACATGTGATATTTTTTAACTTCCAGATGTGTGGGTGACGGAGTTCGCGGTTTGATTGCCACTCCTGAGGCGTGGCGTGTCGGCCCATGAGTTGGTTCTCAGCTGAGCTGCCTTTCGCGGGGCCAGGTGCACTTTTCGGGTCCCTGCTGACCCTTTGGTTCTCCCTCCCTCCAATCATGGAAGCTGACTGGAGGGTTTTGGAGGGGTTTCCTTTTGGGCAACCCCTTTGTCCACTTCCATGATTGTTCCTTACTTCCATTTCCATGATTGTTGGACAAAGGGTAGGTCTGGGGATTCGAGTTGAGCTCTTGAGAGGGCAAATGGGACACGGATTGGGGAGTCCCTCTGGCTGAAATGGGAAGCCCCGGACGAGCAAACCACCCATCCACCAATCCGATCCAGACAGCCAATGCACGGGAAGCTTGGTGGTGTCCAGCTGGACCGGTCTGGGAAATGTGTCACGGGACGGATCTGAAGACAAGCTCAATGAAATCTGTTTGGATTCTTTCTTTCCGATCGGTCCCGTAAAGGATACACTTGGGCCAGTCAAATCACTTCCTTTCCCAGCTGATGGGGAACCCTGCTACGGTAAGTCGTCCAGATGTTATGCTGCTCCACCTGGATGAGTTGACAGAAGGGTTGCTGCCAGCTGTTTTTTGTTTTTTGCGGCAGGGATTCAGATTCAAGTGCCCGTTGTTCAGTGAAAGCCCAATGTGGATTCGGCATGTTTTTCCTAAGATTAGTTTGGTTCCCTGCACGTTTGGTTGCTTGGTTTTTCCGCTGTTCTATACCCTGCTGTTGGTTGGTTGGCTGGTAGGGTTGGGTGGTCACAGGGGACATCCACAATTGGCACAAAAAAAGATTTGTCTTAGAATAAGGGACAAGCCCCTAGCGCGATTGTTTGTTTCTTTGGGTTTTCCTTCAAACCAACTCCGAAAAGGGCACCCTCAAACACGCCAAAAAGCCTTGCCTCCCGAAGGGGTCAGAGAGAGGCTCCGAGGCGCGCGTTGCGCGGCACAATTTGGGCGGTCTCCAAAGCTTATAGTGTCTCACGGCTTGCTGGGAGGGAAAGGAGATAGAAGCATTTGATGTTTAGGACTCAACGACTGCACAAGACCCATGATTGATTTTGTCTCAGATTTAAAACAACACTGCAGTTGTGTTTCGACGAGGTGCATTTCGCTAAAATGTTGCGATCAACACTCCGCCCATTTGACGCTGTTTTGATCTCCCACTGGTGTTTAAGACATGCAACACGCAATCTACAATTGTGCCTTTCAGCTTCAAGTCTAAGTGGCAGATGGCCTTTCTCCCGTCCGCTCTTAGCTGGTGAGTCTTGCACATGTGCGGAGCGTTAGTTAGGCAGTCTGCGGGGAGAGCGTCTGACAAGCGCAACTAACTTCCAATACTGCGGCGACGGCAACTGATACACAGGTTCTTGGGCAGTCTTGACAGTCTCTCCTGAAGGGTGATACGATCATGTTCAGCAGGATTTGCAACTGAGAGGGGGCTGGATCATGTCTTTGCCCAGTTTGCTTTATGCCCCAGAGGCGTCTGAGGCGTTTCGTCATTAAGTGAGGTTTCAACTTGCCACGTGCGGCTAGGGGCTCGGTGTCGGTGCGGGCTAAGATATGCATGGAGGCTTCACAAATAGGGGACGCCCGTCTGGGTAGTGCTCAGAGATGGCCGAAAAGGAACCACCACTTTGGGTAGTTCTCCTCTTTAGGAACCCCCCCGCAAAGCATTCCCTTTTGACATGCACTTTCCTCATGGGGCTTGTTCGGTCGGGCTTTGGGTGTTACCAATCTACTCTAACATAAAAAAAAAAAGACCTTGTGGAGGTTCACAATTTGTGACATTGCGTGACGCAGAAAGCTGACCAGGCAGGGGTCAACGAGGCAGCAGCAGGAAGGAGACCCGGCTTCAACTGTGGAGATTGCCCGCTCAGTATAGGCACTGACCCCACAAGGGTGATGCCCTGTTCGACCCACTTCCCATTTGGCAGCCTAGGCTCCCTTCAACACGGATCCTTCGCCACGGGTTTAAGTTTCTCTCTTCCCTGCAGCTTCCTGGAGGTTTGCCAAATGCTCGGTTCGGCGATCCGGCCAGTGACATGCGCGCAAAAAAAGGTCCGTCCTTCCAACCCGGCCAATTTGCACACCCCAATTTGTACACCCCCCCCACAAAAGCAACACAAAAAAAACAACTGCACCCTTTACATGAAGCCGTGGATCCTCCTGTTTCAGGAGCTGTTGTTTCAGGAACGGGGGGCTTGGCCAGTTTTGTACCGTCCGTGTCATGCAGGCTGACAGGGTGTTGCAAGACAAGTGTCAACTGCACCCGGCCTTTCATCCAATTCCATTGGCTGCTCGATGCGAAGTGTTTATGACATGTTTCGATGTTCTGAGTTGTTTGCCTGGCTTGGGCCACTGGCCATCAGGGATGTTGGCTTTTGTGAGGGCTGACTGCAATGCTTGAGCAGCGGTGACTGTCCCACACACAGCGGGGTGTTATTAACAGAGTTGTCAGCGGAAAACCTTATGGCACAAACAGCACCTTGGCATGGTGGACGGCTTCCCGATGCTGCGGCAGAGAGAGAGCGGGAGAGAAGAAACAAAAAAAAGCAAAGATAGTTTTAACATCCTCAAAGGGGCTGGGCTCTTCCTACGGGCCTCGTGCTGTAAACACGTGGTTACCCCAAGAACCTTTGCATCGGCCTGGACTTGCGATGCTTCAGGCGGAGAGCTTCCGGGCGGCTGCCTTGGAGCTGGAGCAGGGTGCGCCCAGAACGCGCGCGAAGAGCTCCAGCGCGGGGAGGCGTTTGTTTCTTTTGTTTTTGTTTTTTTTTCGGAAGTTCTGTCGCAGTAGGGAATGTGGTTGACTAGGTCCCCCTCACTAGTGCCAACTTTTGCCGATTCTTTTTTGAGGGGAGGGTTCCCCTATTAAAGTAGACGACCGAAAAAGAAAGGGTACCCTTGTTCTAACCTCTCTACTGGAGGACCTAGTTGAAATGAACCCATGGCTTTACAGGACAGTTTAGCCGTGGCTTTTATCTTTATTGGGGGGGTTGAAGAGGTGATTTGTAGTTCATGCGTTTTACTGGTTCTTGGTTGGCTCTCATTTATATACAATTGGTTTCTGCGCGGCGGCTGCAGCCGGCAGTGGCTCGATTCTGCCTGCCAGGCATGTTTACTTAATTCGAGTATGTGCCAACCAGTCGCCCACAAGATGGTGGATTTCAATTTTGCATTCCCCCTCAAGGGCACACATCATGTTTGTCACATGTTGAAGTCACAGGTCGGGCGTCTCTTTCTTGCGGACTCTCCATGACATATGGTAGTTTTGTTTCCTTTAACGTTAACTGAAAAGTACCCTCAAAACAGACGCACCCATTTGCAACACCCTGGCTTTCCGCTTTTGGCTCCAGCCATCACCTTGTGGCACCCCTTTACACACTCACACCAAGATGCCCGATTCCAAGACCAATGCTCATGTCGTTTTGAGAAAATGAACGCCAGCGCGTGATTCGCAGCCAATGTCTTTCAGCCCCAGGTTTGTGAAAGGCCCCGCGGTTTCGGCGAACTTTCTGTCCTTGAGGGTTCCTTGGCAGATACTCTTTGCAGATGTGACTTTGGAGGTACTTCGGGCTGTGAATTGGCCGATTTCTAGGAGATAGAAAGGCATGTTGTCGCGCCTAGCCCTTCCAAGGTCTGTCAAAGCCTTGGTGCAGCAGCGGTCGCAGGAGGGGGAGGGAGGAGTAGGACGCAGTACAACAATCACTTGAGGCTACATACTAAATAAACTGAGTCCATCCAGTCTTGGGGGTGCGACTTGAAGGGGTCTTATACAGTTGTTTGTGTGTCTAAAGTTTGCAAATTATGGCAACGTGCCCACAAATTTGGGGATTTGGGAAACCTGTTGGTTTCCCTCCCAGCCGAAGACAACAGATGAAACCCCTTCACCCGTTTTCGACCCTATGATTGCTTTTGACTCCATCCCAAGAATGCATGATGCCTAGTTTCGATCCCTCTGTAGAGACAGCCCCTCAATACTTGAGCAGTGACCGCCTGCTGCCTCTCCCCTGATCATTTGCTTTCTCTTCTGCAGGTTAAAATGGAACCCACCAAAGCATCAGGTCCAGAGGCTCTTTTTCTTGGGGGGTCTTTCTGGTTTCCAGCTTAGCCGCCGGCAGAGTTAGATGTTTTGCTCATTGAATCATGCTGCCTTCTGACCATCTACAGGACTTCTTTAGTATTCTTCATGCTCTGGGCAACCGGAAGTCAAGAACAATCGCTGTCTTTTGCACCTTCCTTTGTAGGCCCGTACTAGATTTTTTGCCTGAGTTCTAGCCCCCCATGCCTGGAACTGAAGCAAATCTGTGGCAAGCAGCCTCCCCTGCCGATGCCCAAGCATTGCCATGTCGGAGCAAGGGTCCCCTTTTTGGCGTCAGATGTAGCCCATCACCGTTTGACATTTGTTGCAAAAAAACACGTGAGTTCGGCATTTGTTATCCAGTTCTGCACTCAAGTGAGTTTCAAGATGGACGCAGGCGGCTCAGACTGTGCTTGCACATACCCCTTTCACATACCCCTTGGACAAATAGGCCTCTCCCCAAAAGGGATATATACCCCTTATAAAGTGGGTTGCAAACCACGGAAGCCAAGGGGTATGAACAAGGGGTATGTACTTCCACCCTTAGATGACTGGCAAAGTATGTGGATGGCTACCCTGGTCAAAGCCGTGGTCAATGGGGCATGCTCAGCCAGGAGCTTGCGACGGCAGAGAAGGAGCTTGAGGAGTGTGATGAGTAGCGGGTTTCTTTAGAGATCGACCCATCTGTTTTTGCTTTGAGCACCCCCAAAGTGCCCCTACATATCACTCGTGTGGTCTCAGAACAGAGGTTCTGTATTGAAAGCAGCGGCTCCTGGAGAGTTTAGTCAGGCAAGGGAGCAGCCATTGGGACGGGCCCCTTTGGCATGCATCATGCATGACTATAAGCTGACTAAAAGCCCTTGGTTTGGCAATTCTTACCTTCCATGTGAGACAATTCACCCTTTCTATACCAACTTGAGCCACCGGTTTGGATCCAAGGGTTCTCAACATGGTCCCCGAAATGGTGGGTTTCCCTTTGGAAGTCTCCGCGTCAACCACCAAAAACGGGTCCACGAGTTTTTGTTTCGCCAGGAGCAAAGGCGCCAGTCCTGCGATCTCTTGGAGTCGCTGCAGGCGGCATTTGGCTAAACGGAGCAAAAACGGCGACAGCCCGGCAAATCACTGTTGAGAATTACTCGGACAGAGTTTTACGGGAATGGTCTAGGGAGCCCAGTTTGGAAGCAGATGGGCAGTAGAAAGCTGAGCCACTTAGAACGAGAAACTGGCCGCGCTTTAAAGGTTAGTAAATGAGTAGCTGACGGCCTTTCTTGCCATCAAGGAACAAAGCAAATGGGAGATCTCCGATAACAAGCCAGTATTGAAGTAGAGTGGGGATGGCTGTCTTGGATGTTGCAGAAAGCGCCATCCACATGCGTGAGAGCACCCGAAAGGATGTCAAGGCATCCCGGCGCACCCCTTCGTGTGGTTCCACCGCCGCCTGTTTGCCGCAGGGCAACCTGTGGGCACCCCTTTCATCCTAATCAGAGAAACGGTCCACATTTGAAGCCATGTCAAAGCTGGCGCGCGCGCTGACCAGAAGATCAGACCGCTATCTGCTTCTCTTTGCCTCCGTGAGAGTGGCAACACATTGGGGCAGATGCTTGCACGAATAGTTCTTGTTGTATCCAATCAATCGCGTGCCCCTATGACAGCTACCCTTGGTATATACCGCAAGTGGCCAGCTTCGGTGATGGACGAGTAAGTGGGGGATGGCCATGTAATTAGTCATAATCAACACCAGCCTGGTTTTGATAGCAAAGTACTTCAGCCTTGACGGCAGAATAGTCACCAAGAGGCAACAAAACCCTTTGTGTCACCCCTACGTATTTTATCCTAGTTGTTCACTAGCACGTTTGTTCTTTCTGTGTTTGGTTGATCCCTTACCTAGGACCTGGCCATCCACAAAAATATGTTTTTCTTGGTTGCTGTTGGGTTGGATCTTTAGGCTTTCACTGTTGGTCCACATCCTCGGGGTTTCCCATTGAAGCCACAAACAGTTAAAAGGACAACAATGCAGAGGGGTCAACAGCAACCAAGTTTAGCACCAGGTTTGCAATCATGATCACTCGCACCAGACTCTTGTTTGGTTGATTCCTTACCTAGGTAACCCAAAAAAAAAAGGGTTTTCCTACCGAGGGCCACTGGAAGGATCAACTGGTTGCCGTTGGCCGATTCACAGGCTAGCCAGCAGGACATGTCCTCTGTCATGGCGGAACTGCACGCCCTGCGGGCAGCTGACGCCTCTCGCCCAAAGGGCCTAAGGAAAAACTGACATGTTCTTTGTCCGTCCTTTAATTCTAAGGGAAATGTTCTATCTAAGGTTACATTAAACACAAAGCCATATTTAAGGTGGATCGCTGCCCCGAAGCCATGCCAAAAGAGCAACTGGCATAGGAAATCTGTGTGTGATGGGTACATTGTAGTGGTTTCAGTTCCAAGCGTTCCCATAATGGTGGTTCTGGGTTGCGGAAGTTCAACGGCTTCTTGGGACAAGTGGCAAGGAGAGCCAGAATCAAACCTGGGCAGTTCAAGGTTCGTCGGGGACCGTCATAGTCTGTCGTGGTGGAGGGCAGTCTACTCAAAGGTTGGGAAAGCTGCTTGTTTGATTCTGTGCATAGTTTTTGGGCAGGTTGTGGGTTTTCTGAATTGAACCCACAAGTTGTGCCCCTTTTTGCAGAGGGCACTAGCGATTCCTTACCTAGGACCACTTTTTTGGGTAGAGGGCTCAACACTCAAATTTTCAGTCGAGAGCCGAGGCCAAGCTGGAAAGCAGCCTGGATCGCGAGATGGAGTGGCACGCCCAATCCGCCAGCCACAGCAACCACAGGTGCCCCCCCCCCTTGGTCCGTCAGGTGTGGGGCCGTTTTTTTGGCTGCGGTGCGTTTGGCACGGCAGCGAACAGATTCAAGCAGAGCATCTTGCTGCTGGCTTGCAATCCAAACATTGGCAAATATACTTCCATTTGCTCAGGAATATGTTTTTATTATTACGATTATGGTGATTATTAAATATTATTTTATTTTCCCTTGTTGGTTTTCAAGGGAATCTATCCTCAAGCAAATGGAAATATATGAAACAGAACAAAACCTAATGTGGAGAGGCAGATCCTTTCGGGTTTCTGGGGAGCTACACTAGCCATGAGCACGGGAAGTTGGGCTGACCCCACACGCTTCAATTAGAATCTCCGGTATTTAGCCTTTTTTTTTCAACCTGGTGAATGCGAATTCAGAAGTTTGCTTCTAGTCCTGTCCCCACACGAAGCCTTGCCCAACTCGCGCGCCATGAGGTTTATAAAGAATGGTGGAATGATACGAGGCGACAAGGATGGATCAAGGTAGAAAGGCTATCAGCATTCATCAACTTGCTCGACGCGAATGGCGCTTGATTCTGTCAACATAGTTTGTTTGCCTCGAAATATGCACATATATAATCAAATACATGACACATATGAATATGTATATGCATAAATACATAGATGTACTACATATCATCTATTATATATATATATATATACGTCCATGGAAAAGGAGAAGACGGATACCTTGACAAGCCCGAGCCTTTCTGGCTGAGCCTTTCCTTGATACATTTGCACCACTGGCTTTTCCATATCTGGCAAAGAAGGGAAGCTGAAGTTCTGGTGTCCTCTCCTGTCGCCTGAGTCCTTTCACTTGGCCGCTCGCAGGGAAAGCACCTGCCGCATGTCATAGTAAGGGTCCTCTGTCGGTTCCCTGACCCACTGTCCCTAAACCACAACCAGACCTGGTTGGGGGGTTGGGGGGGTGGTTGGTTGGGGGGTTTGGGTTTTGGGGGGTGGTTGGTTGGGGGTGGGAGGTCGGTTGGGGGGGCTTTGGGCCCATCTGACACATCCCCGCCGCCGTATTGCTCGCGGGTAGATGTAGCCTTTGAGTCCATGGCTGTCGCCAGCTTGCGCCCCAGGGGGTTGGGTTTACAATTGCTCACTTGTCCAAAGCCGACCTTGTCACCTTTTGGGTTTCCTATGTTAGTCCACTTTTACCCATGGCCCCAACAGGTTTGCCTTTTGTTTCCAGGCCCTTCGGGCAAGTAAGATTGTGTTTTGAGTTGCTGCTTGTTCGATGTTGTTAGGGAGTGGGTAGAGGAGGCTAGGCTGTTTTCGCCGAAGAGGTGAACAGCGGGAGGGAAATGACAGCAGGGATGGGATGTCGGCTTTTCATGTTTCTTCATCAGGGCTCCTTAAAAGATACATTTTGCCATTTGAAACATGGCTTTTTTCCTCAAACAAAGGGAAACTGTTAAAACCCTCTAGGCCCCGTGCCGAAATTGGGTAGCAGTTCTGAGGTCCTTGTTGGTGTTGCTTCCCAAGTTCCATTGATCGCCATTTGGCTCAAGACATAATTGAGGTTCAAGATCTGATGTGTGACTGCATACATACGTGATCGGCATTGAAAGCGGAAAACACTTCGCTTGCGCTGCATTTGTCAGGACCACTGTTGTAACTATCATTCCTTCTCCCTTACAACGTTTACACGGGTTCGGCTATAACGGCATCGTCCGTATACACCTTTCTACGTGGTTGGTATTACAGCTTGAGGGTTCGGTGCATAGCGTCCCACGGGACGTCACCTTGCCGTCTCTTGACAGGTTATCAGCCGTATCTACAAGCTCTACACTGGACTGGGAGACAGCTGGTTTATTGCGGGTACAGGGACAATAAAGGAACGATAACCTACACAGTACAATGGCGTCTTCGGCGAGCCCAAGTACTGCAACTTTTGGGAACAGCAGCTCAGAGGGATCCAATGGATTGATGGCTCTTCCTGCGGTGATGGATATGATTGCGGATTCACAGGATGAACCTGGGAGCGGAGGTTCCGCGCTATTCAGCGACATATCCACTCCCACAAGATCATGGAAGCAGATCGATGTTCATCAGGAGTCGAAGAAAAGAGAATCCCCACCGAGAAGATCATCATCTTCGCCTGCGACACCACGGACGTCGCAGAAGGGCGTGAGATCGACATCGAAGGGTGGGAGGTCAAAATCACCCACCAGTGCGGAGTTTCGCGCCGCGATCAAAGAGAAGAATAAGATGGAGGTGGAGATCGGGGAATATCAAAAGACACTTGATGAAATGTCGGCAGCAATGGCGAATCTTCATCAAGAAGACTATGGAAGCACCATCCGGATCCAGGAGCTGGAAAGACGATGCGAGATTGCAGCAAGCAGTCGGGACATCTAGTGAGTCACCACCAACACCACATGGCTGAGGCATGGCGCAAGTTTGAGGAAGAAGCCCAACAGATGCGCAAGGTGGAAATGAACGCATTTCAGTACGGGGAGAAGAAAGACATGGAGTCGAATATTATAATGCAACAGATGAGACAAGCTGAAGGAACTATCATGGAGCAGAAGCGGGAAATTGCATTGATGAAATCCTACATGGCAAGCGAGAAGTCGGCTGCGCAGGAATCAGCTATACGTGCAAATCAGATACACCGTGAGGCTTCACAACAGATATCAGTTTATCAGCAACAGATCAGAGGCATAGAATCTTCTACATCTATCGAGAAGTTCAACGAGGAGGAGATGGTCCAAAGTCTGAAATCACAGTTGGAGCACGCACTCGTCAAGCGCCCCGAGACGTACTCTTTGGAGGACTCCAGGGAACAGCTGATGACGAGACTGAATGACGTTACAGTATTTGCGGAACAAGAGTCGAAGAGAGCAGATTGCTTGCTTCGCGAAAAGGAAGAGATCGTCAAACAGTATGAATCCGACGTGTCGATGAAGGACCAGATGATTGCTGTCGAAGGTGGTCATCGTCAAGATGCGATCTTGGAGTTAGCCCAGGTCAAAGAAGAGAAACAAGAAGAACGGTGCACGATGGACGAGAAGTCGAAGGAGGCTGAGTACTGGAGATTGACAGCTAAGGGAATGTACGATGAGTACCTCGAGGAGATGCATGAGCTTCAGGGACAACTGAAGGAAAGAGAGGCGGCGCTCAAGCAAGAAGAGAGTTTTGTACGTCAACTCGATGCTGACAACGAGGAACTACGTGCACACAAGAAGCTGGAGACACAGGAAGCCTCCAACAGCAAAGATGGACATCGTGAACGAGCAGTAGTGAAACGCGCTGAGGGAGGAACCCAAGCTAATTCAACTAGGGTAGACAAGAAGGTGGCTGGGTCAGTCCCGTCATCGTCTTCAATTCAGATCCCTAATTCGTCGCTGATGCCAGGTTCGATCCTCTTTCCGTCTTTCGGTGATCCAATGATCGATGTACACCTATCCCAGATGCAAGGAGTTGTCGGGCATGTCCCACAATCCACTACTGCGAATGGTGGCGGTGATGGAGGGGGAAACAACGGTACTACGCCCCCATTGGATTACGGTGGATTCCCGCCCAATAGGAATGGGCAGGGAGCAGGTCGACGTCAGTTGAGCCTCGCTGGTGGCGGAGGAGGACCTCCGGATGATCCACCCGATGATGAGGATGAGGATGACGACGACGAAGGAGATGAAGAAGACGAAGAAGAAGAAGAGGAAGACGACGATCGGACACGGAGGAGACGAAGGAGATCGAGAGATAGCCGAGAGATCAAGAATGATCGACCGAGGATCTCGAGGAAGGAGGCCGAGAGAGTATCTATTCCGGCTTGGCCAAAGATCCATCAACTTGATAGCTGGAAGATGCAACTGCTGATGAATGTTCTGAGCGCATGTGCAGATCCAGATACCGACGCATGGACGAAATGGTTGGAACAGGCTCTTGGGTTGAACCCAGACCTGAATATGCTTAGCGATTCAGGTGGCGACAGATTTGCTACGATAGATATTAAGATGGCCATGGGCATGCAGAACATGCTGAAACAAGCACCTGACGAAGCCAAGGACGTATACCTCGATGCTACACGACACTCTGAACTACGACATCAACAAGGGGTGATCGTGAAGGGACGAGAGTTGGTGGCATTAGTTATGCAATCATTCAGAACTTCCGATAGAACGGATCTTGTCTACCACATCGAGCATCTATTCAACCTTGACTTTCCTGGCGACAAGAACTTGGTCATGTTCAGGAACAAATGGTATGATTTGCTGCTGAAGATGAGGAGCGAGGACAGACCCAGTAAGCTGGCTCTCAGAGACATCCTTTACAGGAAGATCAAAGGGAGCAAGAAGATGGAGTTCGGCCTCAATGCCTACCATAGACTACCGGACAAGCATCCTCAGAAGACGTATGAATTCTTATTGGCGTTGATCGACTATCAGATCAAGGCAGATCGGGAAGACCTGATGCTCGACATGAAGGAGAGATCGGTCAAGTCGATGATGAAGTCAGGCGGGAAGGATGCGGCTCCAGCAACTGGCAAACAGGAGAATCAGGGTGGCAAGGGCAGAAAGGGGAAACCCGGCGGACCTGATGCTGCTCCCGTACTCCCAAAAGCCAAGGCAAAGGGCCACGCTGGCAAGAGCGGCAAGTCCGACGGTGCCAGTGACAGAGGCAAGAGTCCGGGCGGAGGCAAGGATAACCCATGCTGGTACCACTTCAAATCGGCGAAGGGGTGCGTGAAAGGAAATGAATGCACGTTTTCCCACAGCAAGAAGACGGAGCATAAGTTGGAGAGCATGTCCAAGGGGAAAGGAAAGGGCAAATCCAAATCCAGATCATCGTCACCAAAGAGAGATGATGGAGCATGCTTCGCGTTTCAGAAGGGGAAGTGCGATAAGGGAAGCGCTTGCAAGTATAGGCATGAGCTCATCAAGAACAATTCAGCTCCAGCAACGTCAAATGACAAGGCGCAAGCCAAGTCGAAGGCTGCCGCCAAAGCCGCAGCGCCAGCCATTGCAAGGAGGGCCATCGCAATGCCCGCGATAGTCCTGAAGCAATCGGCTCCTGCAGGGAAGGTAAGCTTCAAGAAGGACGTTGATCAGGTCGAACCGGATGAAGCCGAGACTATCTACCACGAGCACGATGACGACGCGATGAGCGAATCATCGAGATGGTCTGGCGAGTCCGAGATCCCCGAGAAAATGGTGTGGTTCAAGGAAGTGCTCGACGTCGACGAGAATGGGGAGATCACCTACCTCGAAGACGAGAGAAGGCAATGGGAACGAAAAGGGGAATGGTACGGTTATGAGGACAATGAGAATGAGCCTTATCAGTACGTGTACGTCGACGAGAAGAAGTTCAAAAGCAGTGATCATCGTGAATTATCAGCCTATCAAGTCCAACGATCATTGATACGTGCGAAGATACTGAGAGAAGTGGTGGATGATATATATAAGAGGCACTACTTCCCGGTGACCAAGGAAAGCAGCATAATGTTCGAGTATGATCGGAACAAGGACGAGATCAAGGAATCGGCTGTCGACTGGAAGAACAGCATGGTATGCCGAAGAACGTTTTCGCCATGTCAACGTGCATCAGCAAACGGGTGAAATGGTTGATGGACACCGGATGTGGTCATGATCTCATCGGAAGAGCCAAGGCGAAGAGCCTGGGTGTCGACATCGTGAAAGATGACGACGAGATCGTGTTCCAGACCGCGAATGGTTCCACTTCCACATCTGATGTGGCCAAGATAGTCGTGGACGAGTTGGACGAGACTGTCGAGCCGCATGTATTGGATGAGACACCCACGGTATTGTCAGTGGGGAGGAGATGCATGAAGATGGGTTATGCATTTCACTGGATGCCTGGTAAATTACCTTTCATGGTTACACCAAAGCAGGGATTCGTGCACTTACAAGTCAAGGACGACATCCCGTACCTCGTGAGTGATGGTAAGCTTCGGAGTAACAGGCATCGCCCTACGATAGACGACCTCAAGGAGCACTTTTCGGAAGTATTGGCGATGGTAACGAACGACGAGGCAGATCAGGGAGGTGACGATGAGAACGACGTCACACCCGCCGCTGTCGGTGAGTCCGCAGAGGCCGAGGGCGAACACCACGACGGGGCATTCGACTTCGGGCCACCCGGAGGAGCCGGTCCGGTACGTCCGCCTCCCGTGGCTGAGGAAATACCTGTAGATGTTGGGTCAGTCCCGCATCGACATGGTGATGCCGAAGCTCACGAGGAAGAGGTTGATGAAGATGATCCAGATGCCGGAATCGAAGTAGACGTGTACGAAGGATCATCAATAAAGAGGAAAGTGGGAGTCCTCAAGAAGGACGCCAACTCCATAGCTCATTTGCTTACACACAGATACCGAAATCCCTTCTGCGAATCATGCGTCAAGGCAAAGATGAGACACTTCAGATCACGAACGGGAGCATTCAAAAGAGAAGTGAAGACGTTCGGTGACCTGGTGACGTTCGACTTTGTGACGGCATCAGGAGATCATGAAGTGGAAGGCAGGTATGCGCTCATCATCCGGGACATATATACCGGAATTATCATGGCTTATCCCACCGCGAGAAGAGACACTGACTCCGTCGTCAGGGCTATCAAGCACTTCTGCGGGAGGAGGAAAATCAAGCAGGTATATTCGGATGATGGCCCGGAACTGATCAATGCGTGCGTGGAGCTGAAGCTGAACCACGACCTATCGCTGCCTGGACGACCGCAGAATAATTCCCTTGCTGAAAGAACAAATCAATTCATCATTGACCAGACTTCGGCTTGTCTTGTACATGCCGGTCTACCCACGTGTTATTGGGTGCAGGCCATCACCACTCTGTGCCACCTCATGAACATCGAAGAGGTGAATGGATCGAGTGCATGGATGAGACTGCATGGCGAGGAGTTCAAGGGCGAGAAGATACCTTTTGGTGCGCTAGTGGACTTCAAGCCGAGCGAAGCACGAGGGGGAAAGAGGGAGAAGTTCGAGCCGAGAGGGGAAACTGGTATATTTGCTGGATATGTGTTGAGCACCGGTATGCATTGGGCAAACAAGTATCGTGCTTGGGCACTTACTGCATTTGCGGGTGCAGAGCTGAACATCAAGAAGGCAAAGGTTCCACCTCGGTTGAGAATGCCACATCAGACGGAGAGGATGATTCTGAAATCTCCTCTGACATTCCCAATACAACAGAAGTACAAGGTTGCCAACGAGACTTTGGAAGGAATAGAGATGTCTATCGATGCAATCGGTCTGGATGCGCGTGACCGCCTGATCGAAGATGAGGACTACGAGCCTGAATTGCTGCAGAGTGACGAGAAGCGACTGCTTGACGATGAGGTCGATCAGATCGCTGGTCTACTGCTCGACGATGGCCCGGAGGTAATCGCCGGAGATCGGGGGGATCATGCAGGAGAAGAAGATGCTAGACCGAGCTCTTCAAAAGGGAAAGGAGATGGACACTCCAAGGGCGATGAGAAGGTTGCGAAATCCGACCTTCCACACGTGTCAGTTGGACTACCTGGGGATGGCATCACGTACGTCAACGACGATGGCAAGGAGGTTAAAATCGACAAGGCCGGAAGACCGTATCCTGTCGGGAAGGATGGATTCAGGCTAATGAAGACGTCGAGACCTCCGGAGTTCACTCCTGAAGAATGGAAGATGATGAGTAAATATTACACCAAGGAAGAGAAGGCCGAGGTGAAGGGCGGTGGCAAAAAGAAAGAAGAAGATCCCAAGAGTAAAGAGTCTGAGATTTCCGCGCCGGCAGAGGCACGGACATTACAGATGCCCGGTGGTAAGAGAATTCGAGCGATGCTTCGGAACCGCTGGGGTGGAGTAGAATGGCAGTACAATTGGGGATTGCGGAAGAACATATCAAAGATCAAGAACCCAATGGATGGGAAGCACTTGGCTGAGCTTGAATGGGTCAGGATTGTTGTTAATCCTGTCGACGGGGTGGTTGTTCTCATGGATTCCAAACAGTCCCAAGACGTCATGAGACGAAACGTTCAGCTTGAGAAAGAATTTGAGTGTCTGGTGGTAATTTATGCCTGGAAGTTCAAGTCTGAGGAGCGATCAAAGTCGACTCCAAACTGGACGAAGGCGGTTGCATCAGTCATGGAGAGTCATAAAGACGAAGCTGAGACGGCATCGGGGACGGATCCATCGGTCGACGAATCGACGGATATTACCTGGTATGAATGGGAGGAGTCTGCTGAGGTAGATTCTGGAAAAGTGCCACTCGCAATGCCTGCGATAGGCGAAGACGGTGAAGCCAAGAAGTACCCATCGATGCCGTGCGTGACTTCTGAGCGAATACAGCACAGAGAGAAAGCTGCGAAAGTTGTACGATTCTTCGACGCTTTAGTACCCAGGCCGGTAGGCCGGAAAGAGATGTTGACTAACCCTGATGCGTTGGCATCGATGAAGAAAGAATGGTCGGGATTAATCGACCAGGGCGTCTTCGATCTTGGCGCGGTACGTGAATATGACGCTGTAGCCAAGGAGGCAAAAGCTAAAGGTGAAGAGACACACATGGCTCGCGCACACGGCATTTGCGTTGAAAAGCACTCACAGTTGCCTGTTGGTGATCCTAAGGGGAAGTTCAAGGGTAGAGGCGTGTTGCTGGGGAACCAAGTGAAGAACCAAAGCTTTGAGGCTGCGATGTTTCAGGATTTGGGGAACTCTCCTGCTTCATTTGAAGCCTCGCGTTGGGCGGATTTTCTGGGTTGTCATGATGGCTGGGACGTGCAGATGGCCGACGCTGTTCAGGCGTACATACAGGCCACCTTGAGAGGCACGCCGTGTTGGATTGAATTGCCACCGGAGGCCGTGCCAAGTGAATGCAAATGGGATAAGTACAGAAGACCAGTCGTCCCGTTGAGGAAGGCGCTGTACGGACACCCAGATGCGGGAACATTTTGGGAGCAGCACTGCGATGAGTCGGTGCGTGCCGTTGGTTTTGAGCCCATCGGCGAAGAATGGCCTTCAGTGTACATTCATGAAAAGCTCCAGCTTGTTCTGGTTGTGTATGTCGACGACTTCAAAATGGCAGGGCCGCAGAAGAACCTTGCCCAAGGGTGGAGCATGTTGCGTACACGTTTGAAGATTGAGCCCGAGACTGGACTTGACATGTACCTTGGTTGCAATCAAAGCAAGGGAAACGTCACTCTCGGGAACGGACACCGAGTAACAACGGTGACCTATGACATGGAACAGTTCCTACGTTCCTGTGTCGACCGCTATCTTGAAGTGGCGGGCGACGTAAAGTTGAATAAGGTTGTCACTCCTGAGTTGCATGAAGAAACAAAGAATCACGTCTCACGGAAGCCTGCCAGAGAGGGGCCGTCAGTCGTGTGCAATTGGTGTAACAACTGAACTGGCAATTGTTCATGTTTTTAAAGTTTTTTTTTGCATTTCGCATTTTTCCAGTTTTTCGCGGGCATTTGTTGCTCGATTTATGTCGCTGAGGTTGACTTTAGAGAAGTTAATTGTTTGGGTTTCAAGTTGTTTTTCGGTGGGAAGGGGGGGGGCAGGACGGGACAATAATAATGCGCCTGTGTGCCCATTGTTGCGAAAGGCTTGATTCCTGCAGCATCGTTTTTCGCTGGCTGCTCGCCTTCGGAGAGTCGGAACGGAATTTGTCTTTTTTCATCTCGTTTGTTGTTTGAGGGCTCGGTGGCTTGCCCCGCCCCACCCCCCCTCCTCCCCAGCCCATCAATGATTGACGTTGTTGCGTTTGCTTGCGCGGGTTCGGTGGCTTGCCCCGCCCGGCCCCCTTAAACAAATCCTTTCGCTGGTTTTGGCGGCATGCCCCATCCAGCAATAGGGTGCCCAGCTCCCCCTTCCTCCAAAGTGAAGCCCGCCACCGATTGAAGTTGTTGCATGTGCTTGTGCTTGCGGGTTCGGTGGCTTGCCCCGCCCGGCCCCTACGCCTTCTGCAAGCAAGAGGGAAGGCGTCTCAGGGCAAAAGAGTCTCACAGGAAAGCTGTGAGCTGACGAACGGACATGCGTGATGCGACGCAAGAGCCGCCCAAGTCGTATGTTTCTTGCGGATCATTTTTTTCAAGCGGATAGATGTGTTTTTGCAGAGCAGATAATATGCTTGTTGCGGTGTGCGCTTGCGGGTTCGGTGGCTTGCCCCGCCCGGATCATTTTTTTCAAGCGGATAGATGTGTTTTTGCAGAGCAGATATGCTTGTTGCGGTGTGCGCTTGCGGGTTCGGTGGCTTGCCCCGCCCGGCGCCCACAATGACTTACGCTGGTTTCGGTGGCATGCCCCATCCAGCAGTAAGGATTCAGAAGGGGCGCTTCTGAAACCGCCCTTTTCCGGAAGCGTTCTCAGAAAGGCTTTCGTGTGTAAGGGCGGCTCGAAAAACAAGACTTTCGTGGGAAGTCTGCCTGCAAGCTGCGGGCGCGCGCATTGTTACTACCAGACTTTTAGTGGGGCCTGGCCCCACGCCAAATCTGGACTAGTGACCTTAAAGTTTTCCTGATTGTGCGGTTACACAGACTCAATGGCGACAGCTCAGAAGGCAGTTGTTTTCTATTGCTTCCAAGGTTTGGTCACTGCGGCCCGCTTGCAAAACCATCCGTGCTTGGCAAGTCAAGACGCGCTGTGTTCGCTTGGCGGCTCTTAGACAAGTTAGCAGGCGCGGCCGTGTTTCGGTGGCTTGCCCCATCACTGGCGTGAAAGCTGCAGCCATGTCGATTGCTCTCGTTGCTGGCGTCATCGTAGGTTTCTTCATGGGCGTGGTTGTGCCCATTGGCGGGAAGGGCCTCAAAGGCGGCAGCGCGGCGGGCAAGGGTCAGACTGACGAGCAAGGCAGCCGCAGCAGCGACGGTGTTGGCGGCTTACCTCAGCCAGAGGCCACTGGGAATCCACTTGCAGGAGGCAAAGTAGGCTCTGGTGGCTTGCCCCAGCCTGATTCGGCGGACCCTGTGCCGCAGAGCGGCGAGGTCGTGATTGAATGCCAACGGGCCGCCAGCGAGTCCGAGGCCGGACCTGGACATTCTTGACGACGGTGTTGCTAGGCAGCTGCAAAACTGCGTCGCGCAGTAGCTTGTGCGTTGGTTAGCCTAGCTGGAAGTGTTTCGGCGGCTCCTTGCCTCCTTTGTTGCCCGCACAGGGCTCGCAGTGGCGGCCGATGGACGACTTCTTAGTGGTTCATCGATGGTTGCAATTTAGTGCCCAGGCCGGCGGAATGTTGGCTGTGCACATGCTTGTTGCATTTTAATTCATACATATTCCCGCCTGCGCGGCCAGCAATGCATCCACCTGACTCGGAAACCGTGCGTGAAAACAGCCCTGCCGCCCACAGTTCATTCTTGACGTGGTATTGCCACATTCAAACAGAGAGCCCAACAGCATTTCACATTCATGGATTAAACTGCAGGCATGCAGCGTGATCGGGTTTCAACATTTGTCTGCCGCAGGTCTGACGCCAAAAGCATTGCTGGGTGGCTTCATGGACGCCACCGGGGGCGCGCTCAACAAGCAGGTGCGGGTTCTGCACGTTCAGATGGAAGAGAGCAGCTACTTCCAGCGGTACGAGAAAGTTGATGGAGCAATTCTATTGCGTCACCAAGGATTCCCTTGACATGCCCGTCCGCAACCGGAAGCATTTTCCTGGCACCAACCGAAGCAATACGTTGGGGCCGGTGGTAAGCCCGCCACTGACAAAAGAGCAATCTCACATGATCCCATGGAAGGTCAAGAAGGGTGTGGTCTGACAAGTGCAAAGGAAGCTGCAAGGTTGGCGGGGCCGCGCCTGCGGGGTCTGAGTCCTTGGTGAGGAAGCCGGACACCCTGGAGCCCCTGTCTTTCCATTCGCAGCCATGGCAATTGTGGGCAGAGTTCATTCATTCGCACAATGTGCAATGTGTCATTGACTTCACGGTGGGCCCCGGGTACGCTGCCGAGGCCGCCCTTATGGAGAAAAAGCCTTTCTTAGGATTCTGCCAGACTAGTCTTAACATGAATGTCGTGCGGCAGTACCTCTTCGGCCGCTTGTGGGCACACATGCAGAGCCCAAGCAGTCAGTATTACGCTGCAGAGCTGCGCAACGCTCTGCAGGCCAGTGCTTTGTTTTATGCACAGACGCAGTGTTTATTCTGCTGCTTTAATATTTCAAACCAGTCTGAAACCAAGTGGTCTCGCCGTGCCTGCCAACCACGACGCAGGCGGACAGCGGTGACAGCAACTTGACGAGGGGCAAGGCCGGAGGAAAAGCGCCGCCGGTGAGCAAAGCCAAAAGCAAGGCTGGGCAGCTTGGCCCAGTGCCTCCTCCTGCCAAGAACGGGGGGGCAGGGCCGCCGAACAGTGGCTCGGCGCTGGTCGACCTGGTGGAGAACATGCTGAAAGCTGCGCCGCCTGCTCCAGGCGCCGGACCAGCCCCCAAGCAGGGCAGACGAGTCAAGGCTAAGGCTGCCGCGCCGCCGGCCACTGAAGACCCAGCCGAGGAAGAGGAGGACGACCCCACGGACAGGGAGCCCAACTGAGCCGCAACGCTGGGCTTTTGCGCGCTCTGCCGCGTAAGTTTGTGAGTTTGGTAACCATGATGTGGCTCAGGCGGCGTGCCCCGGCCCGCGTTGGTGGCTTGCCCCAGCACATTGGATTTGTGTCGGCGGCGTGCCCCCGCTGCTGCTGCAGAGAGATGTCAAACGCAGATCGAACGGTGCTTAAAACATGCGGCCAGCCAAGGACATTGAATCAGGACGTCCGGCGTCATGAAGTGCTGAGGATCAAGGGTTGCCGAGAGACAGTCCGGTCACGTCCATCCAGTTTCCCACATGACACGTACGCTCGCCCGATCAGCTTGGTCCGCGGAAAAAAACTTAAGTTTTTTTCCACAGACCCCATTTGTCCAGAGGGTCTCCGGTTTCCATAAGTTGTCTCCACAAACCACAGCGCTGCGGACCGTCGAGTGGACTACAATTCTTGGATTTCGGGGAACGCAAAATTCCCGGTGTTCGAACGTTTCTAGTTCTTTGGACAGTCCACAGCGCTGCGGCTTGTTGAGTCGACCTTCGGATTCCAGAGGCCCTCTGGACAGGAACTTCGTGCGTAAACTTAAGTTTTTTTCCGCAAGCGCCCTCTGGACAGAGCTCTGGCCCAAGCTGCCCGGAATGTCCGCGCAGAGCGCATGGGCCCGCTTTGGCAGGCGGTGGACCGAGCAGTTCCCGTGGCTGGAGGCTGTGCAGTGGGACACAGGCGACTTCTCCGTCAGCTGTGCTGCCTGCAAAGCTGCTGGGCATGTGTCAGCGGAGTTTCGAACCATTGCTTCACTGCAGGTCAGCCACTTCCGAGACCATGAGAAAACCAAAAGGCACCAGGCCGCAGCATCAAATGAAGACATCCGACTGCGCCTGATGGCCCCATCTCTCGAAGAGTTCATCGCAGTTCTGCGAGCTACACGCAAGGGAAAAGATGGCGGTGATGATGGGATTGCCTGGTCCGGCGGCAAAATCCTTCGCCGCCGAGCCCAGAAGCTCAAGTTTTGCTTGGCCGAGTCGCTGCGGGCTCGCGCGCGACAAACGCTCAACGCTGCCTCCTGCGTCACTGTGCACTCGGACTGCTCAAAGACGATCCTTGTCTTGCGAGGGCAAACGTGCGCAGAGGAGTTGCGTCTTCAGCACATGCTTCTGGGCGCACGGAAGCTTCATGACTTCTCTGCGGTCGGAGTTGCCACGGCTGTCGACGCAGCAGCCGACGAGCAGCTGGCGGGACAGCTCTTGTCGTCGGAGCACGAAGCTTTTGCTCAGCTATACTGCGATTTGGCAGACATGGGCACGGGCACGCTGCAAGTCTTTCCGAACCTGAAGTTTGTAAACAAAGACAAGCCCCACGCAGCCCGCAGGACCCTTTTTTTGTTTGTGGCCATGCGATTTTCACCGCATGTTCTTCGAGTGTACTGGCCCTTCTGCCAGGATAGCGAGTCGCACTTGGAAGTGTGACCCTGTGCTGGACACGTTGGTCAAAAAGGTAGTGATGAACAAAGGCAGCATCGTCCAGCTGATCCACCACAGCGACGTTGTGCGGGTGAAGTATGCGCAGGAGGTGCGCGCCATGCAGCACAACCCGATGTGGAAGCAGAACTCGTCCAAGTTCAGCGCCGCCAAACACCGCTGGGCGACCCCCTTTGCCAAGTTGTGCCTGACAATGGAAGCTGTTCTATCAATAGCGCAGTCCCTACATGATGAAAGAAAACAAGAAAGGGTAGGCGCTGCAGCAAAGGAGTTTCTGATGCTTGCCACGGAGGAGAACTTGGTGCTTTTGGGCATGCTAGCTGACGCTGGAGAAGAAAATCTTCAGCTGGTGCGTTTTCTGGACAGCGAGACGCCAACTGTGTGCGGACTTGGGCCGGTTCACGACGCGGATCACCATGCTTTTTGATCAGGGGGGCTGCCTGAGGACCGGCTTCACGCAGCACGTGCTGCAGCTGCTGTCAACGCAGCGGGTGCTGTATGTGGATCGCCAGCCCCGGCGGCTCGGCGGTGCGCCGCAGCATCAGATGGCTCAGACAGTTGCGTCCTGCTTGCAGCGCTTCAAGGCATGGACCGCTTTGGCCAAAGACGTTGTGTCGGCGGAGTTCCCGTGCTTCGAGGCCTTGCAGACTTTCAGCATCTTCCATCTACGGCCTTTGGCTGAACAACAGCGCTTCATGACTGCGGGGGAGGAGCGCGCCGACATAGCCACAAAGGTGCACGAGCTCGCTGTGCTGCTGGGCGTGCCGGAGTGGTTCACGAAACATCCAGTTATGAAGCAAGGTAGCCAGGCCACTGTGAAGAGGAGGTTGTTTTTTTGTTCACCCCTTCAGGGATGCAAACGGCCGGAGTGCGTGCGTCTTGAGGGCCCAAGTTGCGCAGCCAAGATGTTCTCAGCTGCCGCACGCAGTCAGCGCGCTCTCCCAAAAAAAGCTGGCATAACCCCATGACGGCTGCCCAGGCACGGCCTAGCTCCACCAAGGTTTGAAAAAGACTGGCCAGTTGCTGCGTGTCCAGAGCTTCCCTTCCAACGGGTGGAGCTTTTTTCTTTTTTGATAGGCAGGCGTCTAAATGCGTTTGACCACAGAACTGTACAGTCTGACAGTGGCTTCTTAAGGGCCGACATTGCTCAAGATTCACTTCCTCACGGCGAGCTGTGTGGCACTTGTTCTTCACGTCCTTCTTGGCTCTGCACTTCTTGTAGGAGCAAAGCTGCTTCACTGCGCTGCCTTTTTTGCGAGCAGGCCCCCGTGCCATTGGTAGACTTTCTCACGCTATTTCCCTTCTACGAGCAGTTCAACATGTCAGAGCCGAAACTTCAAAAAACCAAACAAGACTTGCAGGCAGACTTCCCACGAAAGTCTTGTTTTTCGAGCCGCCCTTACACACGAAAGCCTTTCTGAGAACGCTTCCGGAAAAGGGCCGGTTTCAGAAGCGCCCCTTCTGAATCCTTACTGCTGGATGGGGCATGCCACCGAAACCAGCGTAAGTCATTGTGGGCGCCGGGCGGGGCAAGCCACCGAACCCGCAAGCGCACACCGCAACAAGCATATCTGCTCTGCAAAAACACATCTATCCGCTTGAAAAAAATGATCCGGGCGGGGCAAGCCACCGAACCCGCAAGCGCACACCGCAACAAGCATATCTGCTCTGCAAAAACACATCTATCCGCTTGAAAAATATGATCCGCAAGAAACATACGACTTGGGCGGCTCTTGCGTCGCATCACGCATGTCCGTTCGTCAGCTCACAGCTTTCCTGTGAGACTCTTTTGCCCTGAGACGCCTTCCCTCTTGCTTGCAGAAGGCGTAGGGGCCGGGCGGGGCAAGCCACCGAACCCGCAAGCACAAGCACATGCAACAACTTCAATCGTTGGCGGGCTTCACTTTGGAGGAAGGGGGAGCTGGGCACCCTATTGCTGGATGGGGCATGCCGCCAAAACCAGCGAAAGGATTTGTTTAAGGGGGCCGGGCGGGGCAAGCCACCGAACCCGCGCAAGCAAACGCAACAACGTCAATCATTGATGGGCTTGGGAGGAGGGGGGGTGGGGCGGGGCAAGCCACCGAGCCCTCAAACAACAAACGAGATGAAAAAAGACAATTCCGTTCCGACTCTCCGAAGGCGAGCAGCCAGCGAAAAACGATGCTGCAGGAATCAAGCCTTTCGCAACAATGGGCACACAGGCGCATTATTATTGTCCCGTCCTGCCCCCCCCTTCCCACCGAAAAACAACTTGAAACCCAAACAATTAACTTCTCTAAAGTCAACCTCAGCGACATAAATCGAGCAACAAATGCCCGCAAAAAACTGTAAAAATGCAAAATGCAAAAAAAAACTTTAAAAACATGAACAATTGCCAGTTCAGACAATCTTGTGCCCACCGACGGTTCTGCCACAGTGCCGGACCAACGGGGAGGGACTCCTGAGTTGGCCGTGAAGGAGCCCGTGCGTGGACACCTTGCTCCGCATGCCGCTAGCGTACTGATGAAGTTGCTGTACGGTGCGCGGATTGCTCGCTTCGATTTGTTGCGGCAAGTGAATCGCCTGGCACGGAATGTGCATAGGTGGACTGACTCCGATGATCGGGGTTTGCATCACTTGATGTGCTATGTGCATCATACTAAACATTGGCGCATGGTCGGTTGGGTTGGAGACCCTATGGACGATGTGCACTTGGCCTTGTATGCGGACGCTGACTTTGCGGGATGCATTGACTCGCTGCGTTCCACCTCCGGTGGACACTTGAATATACAAGGGCCTAATACCCGGTTTCCGTTGTCTGGCAGCTCTAAAAGACAGGGTTGTGTGAGTCACTCCACTCCCGAGGCCGAGATAGTTGCGGCCGATGTTGCCATGAGATCGATGGGTATGCCCGCTCTCAAGTTGTTAGAGCGGATTCTCAAGAAATCACCGAACTTTGTGTTCTATGACGATAACAAGGCTATGATCGGTGTTGTGCGATCGGGGAGAAACCCCACGATGCGCCACCTTGAGAGAAGCCATGGTGTTAGCATTTCGTGGATGCATGAGATGTTCACACGTGATTACATGTACTTGGCGTATGAGGTCACCGACAGGATGGCGGCCGACATTTACACCAAGGCGTTCAGTGATGGGCGCAAATGGAAACATGCATGTTTGCAGATTGGTCTACTTGACCCGAGCTTGCTGTCTGACCCGGATACCCTCAAGGCGCTCACACCCACGTGTGATCCCATAAAGGGGACCATGCAGACCGCTTCGGGGACAGTTGACGGAGTTCCAACATTTCCGTACACACACATTCCGATCATGCCCCCGGACCTATGGTGGTCTGGATTAACATCCAAAGAGGGATTGCATGAGCATGAAGGACATGATCCGGTTGTTGTTGCCAAGGGACCCAGATTGATGCGTGTGAAACCTCCACTCGCGGTTATGACACCGTTTGGGAGCAAGTGGCTTCGTTCCACTTGGTTTCTGAAGAATGGGTCATGGCTCAAAGTTGAGGATAGAGTTGACCCGGGGCTACAATGTGTGCGAATTGATGGTTGGGTTGAACGCGCAGTTTGGCAGTTTCATCCCGTACCGGTCGCTGCACCGGCGCGGGAACGGTCTCCACGACCACGACCAATTCACGTCGGGTCCGGGGATGTTGACATGCAGTCCGTGCTGGCCGCATTTGTTGAAGAACTGTCGAACGAGCGCATAGAGTTGAAGTGTGTTAACGACCTTGCTTTGGAAACGTTGCTCCGATTGAAATTGCTCATGCGTTGTCTGCATATCAATCACGAGCAGCTTGTCCCTGGTCGTTGTTTTGTTCCGTATCGCATTGCGGTGAAGCACAAGCCACAGTTAGCGCCGGGTATTGAACTCGCGATGGTTAAACACGACGGTGGTGTGCTTCGCGCTCCTGTTCATGTCTCGCTTCCTGGTATGAGAACTCGCACAGTCGTCACTCTTTACAGTGTTGACTTGGCTCGGCCCATCGTGCTGATGGCATGTTCCGAACCACGTAACTGGTTCACTGCTCTTGCCCGCCATGACGGGCCGCAGGTTGTCACCATAACACTGGTTGATGACTTACTGAGCGAGTACGGGGGGAGAATCGCCAGACATGTGCTTACCAAACCTTCCGATTTGTTGTTCTTCGCCGGGCCTTGCACGGGGGGATCATCATGGGCACGCCTCAACAAGACTCGCGGCATTGACACCGCAGAGAAAATCGAGGCCAAACAAGAGAATTTTGGAGATTATTTGAACGGTTCGTTGAAATTAAACGGCATGCCATGACAAAACGAGCTGCGATTTTGTTTGAGTTGCCTGGAAGTTGTGATTATTGGAAAGATGAGAGACTGCGTGAGGTCGTGCATGATGGGACTAGTCACGAGTTTGATGGGTGTCGCTATGGCTTGAAACAAAGATAAGCAAAGAAACCCATGCCAATCAAGAAACCATGGAGAGTTGTCTCATGGAACTTTGAACTTGGTGGCTCGTTGTCTAAGAAATGCAATGGAAACCATGAGCATGGACCTTGTGCTGGTCGTGAAACCAAAGAAACCCAGTTGTACACGTCAATAATTGTGGGTGTGATCCTTCGCCGTTTTCGTGCTCGAGCAAGGTGCCTCAAGCCAGCACCATTGAGACTCGCTCTTGCTTGCATTACGCGAGGGAGATCGCGGAAGCACCAAGCTACTGCGAGTGAAATCTGCACCACCCCAACTGCACAACCGAGGTGCTGGGTCAGTCCCGAACCTCTGGTGCATACGGGGAGCTGGGTCAGTCCCGAACCCCAAGCTTCAAGGAGGAGTTGGACCAGTTCATCACCTCAATCTGAAGCTGGGATCATATTGGGACAATTCCGTGGCTTCATTTGCAGCTGCTTATTTTGGGTTTTCCTGGTTCTGGAGAATATCATCAAGATGACTGCCAATCCGAATGTCGTCAACACGAATGAGTTCTTCTGCGTGCCTGTCGGGAAATCTAGGCAAGCAGCAATCTTCTTGGGAAATTTGGTGAAGAACGCCATCGAGGAAGGCAAGAGGATACCCAAGAGGATGGAGATGAGCAGCGACCTGGGTATGTGCGTGAAGTGGATCGAGGACATCGGCGTCCCCGCTATTTATGCATACTCTGCGTACTACTCTGCCAAGGGCCGCGGGATGATAAAAGGTGAAGGGCAGTCTATGAGGGTTGCCTTAGAGTTCATCAGCAAAGTTTTCGGACAGCTTTCTGCCGACGAATGTATGCTTGGATGGAGGGAATTCTGCAGCAAGGGAAAGAAGATTGTGTCGGCGCTGAACCAACTTTGCGGTGAGGCAACGATGCTAGCGAAGAACCCCGAGTTGCTCGACGTAACCAAGTATTGCATAGAAGGGGCGGATATGTTGAGATCAATCGCGAACATCTGGGATCTCGCATTGGGCGTGGCCGAGGACAACGATGAACGGTCGTTCAAAGCAGCATTCCACCAGGACACCCCGGTTGGGGAGGTGTACAAAGAATTCATCAGCGACGATTCATCTAGGGCATCGTCATCGAGAAGGTGGAGGAGCTCCGAGGAGTTCCAGACGACTGCAGAGTTTGAGAGGCACGATCGGAGAATTGCAAAGTACAGAGATCGAAACTGGGGGAAAGTGTTCACGTTGAGCGTGAACAAGGCTCCCAAGATCGACT